>JAOXOE010015440.1:0-23684 GCA_028565055.1 Phoeniculus purpureus
TGGAACAGAGGAGGTTCCACATCAATGTGAGAAGGACCTTCTTCCCAGTGAGGGTGGCAGAGCCCTGGAAGGGGCTGTCCAGGGGGGGTTGTGGAGTCTCCTTCTCTGGAGATGCTTCAAACCTGCCTGGACATGCTCCTGTGCAATTGGATCTAGGGGATCCTGCTGTGTTGAGGGGGATTAGACTGGCTGATCTTTTGAGGTCACTTCCAATCCCTAATGTTGTGTGATTCTGTGATTTGTGTCACTACACTACCTCGGAGCAGTACTTCCCTCATTATATAACCGGTGTGTCAGTAAGAAAACTTGAAAACAGCTCCCTGTTTAACCTTACCTTCGTGCCAAAGATAAATTCCATTGCAATTTCTCCCCTCTTTTCGAAAAAAACCCCACCAGAAAAATCAGTATTGTGGTTGTTTCTCATCCTCTGCAGTCCAGACTGTCTTCTGGAGCTGAGCAGAGCTATCTGAGCACAGATTATAGCTGCTGCTCAGTCCTCTCCAGCATCAGCCGTCATTTCTAAAGGGTCTGCCTTGAACTTGGCAAAACGGAGCGTCGTTTTAAGCAGTTTCCTGCAGCCAGTGCAAAACACCGTGAGGGATTACGAAATGCTGGGCTGAATCAACAAACAGCAATAAGCAGCACTCCACAACGCTGTCCGGAGAAGCCCATTACCTGCTCTAATTAATCCTCACTTCATTAGCCAGTAAGAAGGCCACTCAGGGCAGCGTGGGTGTGAGGAGGATGCGGCCGCGGTAACTCCTCTCCCCGCTGCTGTTTGTTGGTTTCTGTGGCCCCAAAGAGACAAACAGACCCGCCCTGGGCGCCTGCGTGGGTTCTGCAATGAGCACATGCTGAGCACAGGACTTGTACCAGTGAGTTTTCTCAACTGGGATTAACATCCATTTCACCCCTAAGTCTTCTGGCTTTTCTTTAGGCACAGAAAGGAAGCTTCTCTCCCTCTGGGACAGGGGGATGGTGGTGAACCTCCACCTGGGTGGACGCTGCTGCAGCCTCTGAGCTCCAGTTTGGGCTGTGCTATTACACAAAGATGCTTCTTGCATCACGAGAGAGCCCATTCCCTATCTTCAGTCCACGCCCTCTTCATCCTATTTAATTCTGCCCTTACCCAGCAACAAGCGTTTAGACAGAAAACACCCTTCCCTGCATCTCTGCTGCCCTTCGAATGCTGCTCTGCACTGAGATGGGATTTTACCTGCAGGAAAAGTCGAGGGTCAGGGCCATCCACTGTTCCTCCTTGACAGCCCAGCCATTTCTGGCCTTAAATCTCACCATGCAAAGCCTCGAGTAAACACCTTTGAGAAGAGAAAGGCAGCAACAACCTTTTGCAGCACAGAGGAGCCCAGTCCACGCTGTATGACGGCTCGAGCACAGTGGCAGGAGGATACCTGCCAGCGGCCATCAGCTTGCAATGGGCTGTCTGTTGTGAAAGAGGGTTTTTAGCAGGCAAACCTGTAGTTATGAAATGAAGGCTGCCTCAAATATAACAGAGGAGGATCAGAGAGGCAGTTACTATAATTACTACTAATGATCCTTACACTTACCCATACGCTACTTCCATATAAACCTTTTTCATTCCTGGTGCAAACAATGAATAATTAGCAGCCTCGATCGTCGCCTTTTGAAGGGTTACGTCATGTTCCCCCGGCACAAAGACCATCTCTTTGAGCAGCACCTAGCCCGGAGATCTCCAGGGCGTTGAGTGCCACTCTAATAAAAGTGTGTCAAAACGGCGAGTGAATTCATTAAGATCAGGAGGGACAAGTTATCTGTAGGGCAAAACTGTTCCCAGCAGACCTTTTCATTAGCTTTTTATTGCTCGCGTAATTTTCTAGGGCGTTATTTCACATTATGGAGGAAATCTGTTTAGGGCTTGTTTCTTCTGCCACCCAAATGATCAGGTATTTGTGTAGGGGCTCTGCAGGGAGGGCGGTTTTGCTGTCTCAGGGGTTTGGAGGGGTTTGGCACCCGTTCACCGACGCTTGGTTGCCTATCACGTACCTTTCTCCTACCCCTGTGCTGGCACTTGTGCGTGAGGTGTCTCTCTCTCTCCCTCAGCCCCAATTAGGCACCAGGCATGCGCTTGTGAAAACATCGCACGGCTTTTTCTTCCCAACATCATTTTTCCACCTGACAAAATCGGGTTTATTGTGTAATCAATGTGTTTGCTGCAGGAAGTTATAAACAACAGTGGGTGACAGCCCTTTTTCAGACCCCCAAAACCCAGCCCTCTCTGTGCTGATCCATTACCGCTGACAGCAGTAATTTTTTGTGACAGATACAGAAATGTCCTTAGGGAAAATACAGCAGCGATGGAAGTTTCCTGTGGGAAAAAAGATCTTTTTTTTCTTTGTTTTTCTTTTTTTTTAAAGCTCTTTCACCTTGTCTGTTTCACCTTTTCTGGGTTTTTTGATTTAGGGACAGTTTCTTCACAAAGGCTCTTGATCCCATCCATTTCACCGTGAGTTAAGGTCGCTCTGCATCTCACCAGGAGCAATCAGCTTGTTTTAGGACGAAACCTGTAGAATTCGCTGCTTCTTCCGATCTAAACGAGAAGCCGGCTGTGGTCTGGGTTTGCTGCAATCACTGGGAAGACCACACCTCGCTATGAAACACTTTTGCATAGCAACTGATACTGTGAGTTAAGCTGCCGTTGCACAATTTAGACTCTAATCTTGACAGGGAAGATACCATCGATCCTGAGTCAGAACCATCTCAGACACGGGGTATTTTTGCACAGCAAATGGCAAAAAATTTACATGTATGTAAATGTCTCTAATCTCCATCCCACCACTCGAAGTGAGTCCAGGGTCAGCTCAGTGCCCCACGGCATGCAAACAACCGTCTGTGATCGCAGCTCTGGAAAAGGATGGAGAGGGCCCCGCTTGCTGGCAGGATCTCACCATCAACAAGCAAAGGAAAAACTGCAGTAAACAAAGGGGAGGAGACTCACAGGGGAGGATGAAGGTTACAACAGCGAGAGATCCTGAGATTCAGCTGTTGTTCTAAAGCATTTGGTTGGGTCATAGTCCAGAACCAAAAGAATTTCATTAAAAAAACATTCCGGGCGATAACATTACCCCTATTTACAGGATTTGTAAATCATCGTCGTGTCAGCGCACGGAAGTGACTCAGTAAATAACTGCCCCCAGCTCAGGCCGTAGTTACATGGACAGGCACAAGTCATCACAAACCTCATCACTCCATACCCTGAGCCAACAGAATATGAAGCTGTTTCAGCCTGGAAGACTAGTAGCCTCTCTAACATCTCAGCAACTTGTGTTAGCAAACAAAAACCTGGCACAAATCTCACTCCCTTTTTACAGAGTCATCAAATCATTACGGTTGGAAGAGACCTCCAAGATCATCCAGTCCAACCCTCAATCCAACCCCACCCTGCCCACTAAACCCTGTTCCCCAGGGCCACAGCTACCCATTTTTCTCTCTGTTTGTTTAACTGATCAGCAGCATTTCCAGCATCTGAAGCGGGCTACAAGAAAACTGGGGCAGGGCTTTTTATACAGGTAGTAGCGAGAGGATAAAGGGAAAGGGTTCCAGACTTGAAGAGGGGAGATTGAAGTTGGAAATGAGGAACAAATTCTTTCCTGTGAGGGTGCTGAGATGCTGGAACAGGTTGCCCAAGGCAGTTGTGGCTGCCCCATCCCTGGAAATGCTGAAGGTCAGGTTGGCCGGGGCCCTGCGAAACCTGCTCTAGTGAAGGTTTCCCTGCCTGTGCAGGGAGGTTGGAACTGGATGTTCTTTAAGGTCCCTTCCAACCTTGGCCATGCTGTGATTATGCTCAAGGCAAGGGACTAGTTAGAATAGAGAATCATGAAAGAATTGACAAGTGTAGTTAATCCAGTGGCAACATTTTCTTTTCTGGGTTTGTCAGCTGGGTTTGGGATTGGATGACCAAAGGAAGGGCACAGTAATGAAGTTTGCTGACAGCTTAAAGGTTGACAGTGGCCAAGAACAGAGAACAATTGGTCAGAGATGGGCTGAAATTGAACAATTGAAATTGAAAAATTGGCCTCTTGTAGCAAATTGCAGGAATTTCTACTGCAAACTCATCAGATCCAAATAGCAAAAGGCGAGAAAGGCTTGAACAGATTGGTTCATCTCTGGGCAATGGTAAGCTGTCTGTGAAGCATAATGGCAAACAGGCAGTTAAGGCAGGTCAGAGAGACATTATCAGTATTCCCTGTGATTTGATCTGGGAAGCTGTGTACACAGCACTGACCATCCACAATCAGCCATTTGCCCTAGTGCAGAATTGCAATGAAGTGCTGCTGGGGTGGTGCATGTCTTAGGAGAGGACACCCAGAGGGATGCAAACTGAATATGAGTCAGTATAGGCTGCACATCACGATGTTTCTAATCTGGAAAGTGCAGCTTTGGGAACAGCCTTCCAGCAGGACAAGCAAATGATTTAGTTGACCTCAGGATAAATTTACCAAGCTTGGTGAGACCAGCCGGGTGGTTTGCTTGTTTCTGATGGCAAATACTGAGCTCAGTGAGACAAGTCTTTGGTCCTGTGTCCTATTCTCCTGCTCTGGTTCTGACCAGAGATTTGAGCCCGCAATGAGCTTCTACACCCAAGCTTCTTGATCAAGACAGCAGGGATATTGTAGTGACAATGCTGACAGTGTGATTTCTCCTGACCAGTGGCCACCATCTCTTCATGAAAAGAGGGACAGAAAAGCTTTGAAAAGCTTCAGAAAAATTCAGTGTCAGGAGGTGGTGTGAAATGAATCCAGCTGGACCGTGCTGCATTCAAAGTCAGATCTTGTTGAATCCAGCTGAAGGATTACAAACAGGGGCAGTGTGCCAATTGATTCAGCAGATGTGCAGTCACGGCTGGTCAGCAGCTTTCTAAAATTACAATAGTTATCCAAGAGAGATTTTCTTAATGATCAGCCATCTTTTTAATAGATTCAGCAAACAAAATGTTGTCCAATAATATTTCTCCTGATCCTAAGGCAGTAAATTAGCCTTATGATACTGCTTTTAAATCCCTTCTGAATTTTTCATGTTTATTTTATTCAGTAAAAGTGTTAATCAGCCACAGTATCATTAGGAAAACTTAGGCCACAGGAACTCTTATCTGCCAATGAACGTAAGAAGTTGTTTCACAAGTATTTCTTGGGACCTCCTAGAAATTTGGAGGCATTTAAGTTTCATTCAAAATTTCTTATTATCTGGAACAGTTAACTTTTGTCACTTTTTATTTTCCCAAGGGAGATAACGGCTCACTGCTGGCTCATTTTTCTTCTCTGTCTGCTCTTCACTGCCCTATTTTGTGAAGCTTAGCTTTCTTCTCACCTAGATTTGACAGACAGAGAGGAATTAGTAAGACACAAGAGGAGAAGAAAGTATCAAGCATTATGTGTGTTTATGTGTCCTATGAGGAACGCCTGAGGTCTGGGCTGTTTAACCTGAAGAAGAGGAGATGGAGAAGAGACCTTGCTCTCTACAAATACTTCAAAGGAGGTTGTAGAAAAGCAAGGGTCAGTCTACTCTCCCTAGGGGCCAGTGATAGGATGAGGGGAAATGACCTTAAGCTGCACCAAGGGAGGTTCAGGTTGGATGTCAGAAGGAATTTCTTTCCTGAAAGGGTTGTCAGGCATTGGAACAGCCTGCCCAGGGAGGGGGTTGACTACCTGTCCCTGGAGGTGTTGAAGAGAAAATTAGATGTTGCATTGGGGGACAGCATTTAGTGGTGCTGATAGGGCTGGGAAAAGTTTGGACTAGATGGTCTTAAAGGTCTCTTCCATCCAGAATATATGATTCTGTGATTAACTTCTAGATCCTTTGAGCACTAACATGAAGACAGATGCTTGTTCTGTCCTCCTCAAAGCCTGCAGAGATGTGGAACATATAAAATGGTTATGGTAGCAAGAACAACCGATACTAGTTGTAAGCAAAATTCGCACTCAACCTGACTGCAAATCTGTTGCCCATATTCACAGTGTGTTTACTTTTAGTTCTTGCACATGTAGGTGTTTTCATGATCCCCAGGCAGCATGGGTTGCAAACAAACCATATAATCTGTGCCTATTTTTGTGCATGTTTTGGTCCTCCCAAAACTTGGCAGAGACTGATTGCAAACAGAGCTTTGTACAGGAAAGATGCCGATTTGCTTTGCTGCTTTGCCCAGAGCCCAGCTGATCCTGGCTGTGTTTCATAGATTTCAATACCAGGAATTAAATGTCTCTCTTTAGAGTCTTTCTTTCAGCACTGTTAGCAGTTACCACACAAAAGGCAAATGGACGGTGTCACAGTGTGATCTTTAATCAGGTGGTTCTGCTGGGATTCGAACCCAGGACCTTCTAGCGTGAAAAGAAGACTCTGTTTCCATGGACATGGGACAGCTGGATATCCCTTCCCATTATCCCATTCACTCAAAAGAATTCCTGGAATGCAAGGAGACATTCCTTTCTTGGAGGTCCAGGCTCCATCTTAGCTTCTCTCTGTCTCTGTTGGGAGTGGCCATTATAGCAAACATCTGCTGGTGAGAAACTAATTTTCTCTTCATGTATGTTTGAGAAGATCAGTATCTTGGCAGCAGCACTGGAGTAGAGCAAATGTATCTAAGAAAAAAGAGGGGGAAAAGAAGCCAGGAGGGAAGTGGAACGCTGTTGACCACCATTTTTGTCATTTAAACACTTTATTTTCTGTTAATAAAATTTCTTACATTTTCTTTACAATAACATCTGCTCCTGGTCTCTCTGTGTTTTGAGTGACCTGGAGAGATTAATTGAGCACAAAATCATCTAAACCAGGACAAACAGAAAGAGGCAGTCAGCTGGAGTTAGCTGAGTCTTAGTCCTTTGTCTAGGAAATCCTTGATTCCCCCACTGAAGTCTTGTGGCACCAAGTAAAACCTTTTGTCAGCTTGCCCCTCAAAATCAGCCTGTGTCAGTAACACTTCTAGCTTGGATAAAGGAAAAGGGAGTTGTAGATTGTATTTACCAGTCATGTTGGACTCAGTGACCTCTGGAGGTCCCTTCCAACCCGTAACTATCTGTGTATCAGTGTCATCAGGGTAAATTAATTTAATCTTCTTTATACAGGGTTGAAAAGTTCTGCTCACTACACAAAGAAGGTGCTCAGGGAATTGACCTAGAGAAAGAGGGTAGAAACATGGTGCTGACACATCCTGCTTCGTGACTGCCTGCTAAATCTTCTGCCGAAAGAGCTACGAAAATGATCTAATTTTCTTTGTATCTATATAAAGAATCCACTCAAACCCAAAGGAAGAAAACCAGAATTAATCTAGAAAATGCCTGGGACTTCTTACCCCTCTTTGGGTTCCAGGGCATTTGCAGAATTTATTTGGTTATGGAGAGGTCAGAGCCAAACCTTTCATAGCCAGAAAAGAAACGAGAGGTTTTACTTAAGACCCTCAGACTGCATGACAAGCAAAAATAGCAGTCCAGGCAAGTTCTTCTTTCTTGTTACTGACATGGCTGAGGAAACTAATCCCAGTGCACACTCTTGTACAGAAACGAGCTGTCCATGGGGGAGGGCAACAAAGCTTGTGAAGGGCCTGGAGAATAAATCTTATGTGGAGTGATTGAAAGAGTTGGGGCTGTTTAGTTTGAGGAAAAGGAGGCTAAGGGGAGACATCATTGCTCTCTGCAACTATCTGAAAGGACATTGTAAAGATGTTGGTGCTGGTCTCTTCTCACAGGTAATTAAGGACAGAACCAGAGGAAACAGCTTCAAGCTTCAACAGGTTTGGATTAGACATCAGGAAAAAATTACAGAGAGAGTGGTCAGGCACTGGAATGGGCTGTCCTGGGTGGTGGTTGAGTCCTCATCCCTGAATGTGTTTAAAAGTCACTTAGATGTAGTGTTGTGGGATCTGGTTTAGGGTTGAACTTGTAGAGTAGAGTTGATGGTTGGATCTGATGATCCCAAGGGTCTTTTCCAACCTGAATGATTCAATGATTCTATAAATCTATGAGTGCTGCAGCATGGTTCTTGTGGCTTTCTTTGGAGGATTATGAGGTCTGTAGTGGTTTTGTTGAAGGTAGTGAGCCGGTTCTTTTATGAGGCAGCTTGAAGTCAGGCTTCAAAGGTTTATAAGCAGGCTGTCATTGTTAAGTAATTTGGTTTATGACTAGGGAACGAGTGCTGTGCAGATTAAGAGTTCTTACTTCTTGTGGCTTTCTTTTTACCTTGACTGAAAGTGTTTCATTCACTCCTGTTAGGCTAAAATCTTTTGGGTTTTGGAAGTTTTCCCTTATTGGAATTCACTTTTGCATTGATATTTTAAAACCTTTTACTTGAAACGCCCGGCTAATTCACTTTGTTTCAATGCTTGTCAGTGAATCCTTGTTTCCTCAGGCTTCAACTGCATTGCTTCATATGTGACTGTGAAATAAGCCTTATTAAAATTCAGCTAGATCTGATCTGTACCATTGCTTGTACAACATATTTGTCATAAAACTCATTTAGGAAGTTTCAGTACCTTTACTCCATAATATGATGTTGTACATGTTCACTACTTTAGCATAGATGCCTTTGAGGGGCAGAAATTATTCTTCAATAGACAACCCATGATCACAGAATCACAGAATGTTAGTGATTGGAAGCAACCTCAAAAGATCATCCAGTATATTCCCCCTGCAACAGCAGGATCACCTACATCAAGTCACACAGGAATATGGCTAGGTGAGTTTTAAACATGTCCAGAGAAGGAGACTCCACAATCTCCCTGGGCAGTCTGTTCCAGTGCTCTGTCATCCTCACTGTGAAGAAGTTCCTTCTCATATTGATGTGGAACCTCCTCTGTTCCAGCTCACACCCATTACCCCATGTCTGGTCATTGGATTCCACCAAGCAGAGCCTGGCTCCATCCTCCTGACACCCACCCTTTCCATACTGATCAGCATTAATGAGGTCACCCCTCAGTCTCCTTTTTTCCAAGCTAAAGAGACCCAGTTCTGAGAACTGGACACACTATTACAGATGTGATCTCACCAGGGCAGAATAGAGGGGGAGGAGAACCTCTCTTGAATACACTCAGTTGAGAACTGATTAGGGAGTCTTGTAAGCATTTATCATATTGAAAGGAATTCCTTCATCTTTATGGAAAACAGCCACCTACAATTATAATTCAGTGATTTAAAATACTAGTTGCTTTCTTTGGTGACACAGAAAATATATTTCTTTGCACGCACTAAAGGTACTTCATAATCACATGCTGCATTAACAGGAGAGGAAAAATAATCCCATCCAATGTAAGAATATAAATATTATTAGCTGAATCAATAGCAGTGTAACATTCCTGGTGAGCAAGTCTATTTTGGGGAAATCACGGGGTTGGAATAAGAGTAAAATAAAAATAAGGTGACACTTGGATATCATTGCTAACTGTAAAATATTCCCTCTTCCATGTACAGTTTGAAGCTTGTTCCTTTCATAAAACCTCTGGTTTATCTTCCCTATAATTTTGGCTGAGAATTTCCAGCTAACCTTTGAGGCTGAACAAACCATCTTGGTACAAGCAGATGTTGCCTATTTCTGCAGAGCAAGGCTCATTTGAAATGGTGCCTTGTGTCATCCTTACATCATCCCTGAACTCCAAAGCTACCTTTAAACTTCTCAGAAGGTAAAATTCCGTTGGTTGTTTTTAACCAAAGCTAATTTTTATTTCATGAAAATGTTAAAAGTCAATCTGCTCTGTCTGTTACCAGTGTATTTTTACTCTGATGTAAGTAGACACAGAACAAAACTGTGATCTGTGTGTTTAAAGATACTGCTCTGGCTTTCCTGGTCATATGAAAGCTGCTACTGGTAACCTGAATATTCTTTTGTAGCTTCTGTAGAGTCGTAGAACCATTAAAGTTGGAAGAGACCTTCAAGATCATCTATTCCAACCATCAACCCAACCCCACCCTGCCCACCAAACCCTGTTTCCAAGTAGCACATCTACACACATTTTGAACTTCTCCAAGGACGGTGACTCCTCCGCTTCCAGGGCAGCCTATTCCAATCTCTGATCACTCCGTCAGGGAAGAAATGTTTTCTGATATCCAATCTAACCTTCCCATGGCACCACTTGTCCTATCACCATTAGCTTGGGAGAAGAGAGGAAAACCCATCTCTCTTACAACCTCCTTTTAGGTAGTTGTAAAGAGTGATAAGGTGTCCTCCCCTTATTAGTCTCATATAGCAATAAGGTCTCATTCCTGCTCATGAACAAGTATTTTCTTGTAGCAGTTTATTTAATAATGAGAAAGGATGGTTGCATTTGAAACTATCGCTCTATTACATTTTTAAGCCCTTAGGTATTCTGTGCAAATAAAAACCCTTTGCAAAAGCTTTGATGAAGCCAGCCAGGGCTGGAGATCTCTTGGATAATTTGGCAATGTTGACAGGTTTTCTTTTCCGAGGTGAAAGCACTCTGCATTTGACTCCTGAAACAGCTATGAGCAAGGCAAGCAGAGTCAAGGAGCCCATTAAAATATCTGCGGTATAAACAGTGGCTAATTCATTACTGAGAATAAATTTGAACTGACACAGAAAGTCACCACTTCTTCCTGGCAAAGGAAAGCCAGATTCTTCTAAGACCTTAGAGCATGTTATTTTTAGCGGAAGATAATCACAGGCTGTTAAACACAAAGAGAACTGTGAGAAGCCCTGCAGCACCGGGAAGTCTCACTGCAGCAGTCTTGTGCTCTGTCTATGCTGGTGGGACTTCACATCAGACTCTGTATGGCCATTCCTATATGAACTAGATGTGCTCTTGGCACACATGGAAGGCAAATATTCCTTTCTAAATGCTTCTTTGCAAGTGAATCACAAAATAACGGTATTATTTAGGCTGAAAAAGACCTCTAAGACCAGCCCATGACCTAACATCACCACAACCAGGGTACTAAGTGACAGGTCCAGTCTTTTCTTAAGTGTCTCCAGGGATGGGGACTCCACCATCTCCCTGGGCAGTCCATTCCAGTGTCTGATCACTGGAATGAAAGTGACCAAAAAAGTGAACAAAAGCAGGTTGTTTTAGTTGGAATTAGAGCAGGTTTCTTGCCTGAGGCATTGTGAGGTTACAATGGCAATTTGTGATGACTTGCAATTCCAAGCTGAGTTTTTATGACTCTGCAAACCACCCTGACTAGTTTGGCACTTACGGTTTCCAGCTCCTCCTTCTTGAGGACTTCACTTTTGTCTTTGTTCCGAGAGAGACCTAGCACTGGACTGAATACAGCAGCCATCATGCGTTCAGAACATGGTGAAGAGAGAGAGTGGAACTTCAAAGATCAACAGAAAGAAGGATTGGTCTGAATTCCATGGTTTGCTGAAATAGAGAGAGTTCTTCCCTCTTTTGTGGCCATAGGAATCAGCATGCTGGAAATGGAGGACTGGCTTGGAAGCACATAGAACGGAGAGCTGGATTTTAAAATGCCCGCTGATGCTGAGGGATGTGTGCATGGACTGAATGGACTCCACTTTTCCACAGGGAGCAAGAAGTCAATTCCCTTTGAGAGGTTAGAGGTGGCCAGTTAGGTACAGACAGTCAAATAAGATTAATCTCTGTATGTCTTTGGGTGGGGGGGGTGAGTGTGTGTGTTTATGTGGGGTGAATTAAATGTGTTTTGCTGTTTTTTCCCCAGATTGAGATAATTCTAGGTTTTCTGCCTGCAACTCATAAATTTTTGTTTTCTTGTTGGTTTCAATCCATTGAGCATGAACTAAATTAATTGAGTCACTTAATCTAGGAATAAACCCCTGACACAGGTATTTCTTAAGACAGAAAGGAGACATTAGGAGTCAATAAAATTACCTCAGGATGTTCTCTGCTCTCTCAAGAGATGGCCATTGTGCTTGTATAGAGTTCTGGTCTCCAAAGGGATCTAGTCTAAGCTGTTTTCTAAAGGTTATTCAGGAGGTTTGTGGGAGAGCCCAGAAAGAGCTGAGGGCAGCAAGATCAGTGATGACAGAGCTGGTTCTCAGGTCCTTGTGCACAACCTGAAAGCAAAGCACTCTAACCCTCAGACATGCGTGGTCATTGCCAGAAGAAATATTACAGTTATTGCCACTTGTTCCAGGAATATGAGCTAAATCTGAACTGGGTGAGTCAGCTGAGAGTGAGCATCACAGGAATGCTGGACAGACATGAACCCCATGATCTGCCCCACGACAAATTGCAGTTAAATAAGGAAATTTATCTTGAGGTGTCTTAGAAATCTCTGGGGTGGTTTGGCCCTGCCTGGGGGCCAGGTGCTCACCAAAGCCACTCTTTCACTTCCCCTTCTTGTATGGATGGAGGAGAGAAAGATAAAATGAGAAGCTGGCAGATGCAGACAACAACAGTTTAATAAAGCCAAAGCAAAATGCACACACAGAAGCAAAGGCAAATAATAAAGATTATTCTCTCCTTCTTATCAGGAACTGATGTTAGCTGCAGGGCTCCGAGATGCTCCAAAGGACAAAACACCACCCATGAATACCTTGCCTTCTTTCTTTCTTTCTTTCTTTCTTCTAGCCCTTCTATCTGGGCTGATGGTATATGGTCTGGAATATCCCTTTACTCGGTTTAGGTTAGTTGGCCCTCTCAAACCCTCAGCCCTCCTCAGTTGGGGAGAATGTTAGGAAATTAAAAAACCCCCATGGCCTTGGTGCTGGGTGAGCCCTGCTCAGCAGCAGTCAATATCTCTAGCTACAACCACAAACACAGTACTGGGAGAGATGTCATGGGGAGATCAACATCATCTATGTCTAGAAGAGAGCAACTCAAGTGATCAAAGGGCTGGAGCACTTCCCCTATGAGGACAGGCTGAGCAAGTTGGGGTTGTTCAGCCTAGAGAAGAGGAGGTTCCCAGGTGACCTTCTAGCAGCTTTCCAATAGCTGAAGGGAGCTACAAGAAAGCTGGGGGAAAGCTTTCGACATGGGTGTGTAGCGAGAGGTCAAGGGGAAGGGGTTCCAGACTTGAAGAGGGGATATTGACTTTGGACATGTGGAACAAATTCTTTGCTATGAGGATGCTGAGATGCTGGAACGGGTTGCCCAGGGAAGTTGTGGCTGCCCCATTCCTGGAAGTGTTCAAGGCCAGATTGACTGGGGCCCTGAGAAACCTCATCTAGTGAAGGTGTCCCTACCTGTGCAGGGGGGTTGGAACTAGGTGATCTTTAAGGTCCCTTCCAACCCCAATCATTCTATGATTCTATGATTCTATCCCAGCTAAACCCAGTACAATCTCTGATTGTAAAGAGCAGCTCTGGGTCATAAAGGAGGGTAACTAACATGATGGCAGCTGCATTATTGTAGCACAACTGGAGTCTGTGAATTAGGCAGAGAAGGATACAGGGACTGTCTCAGACAACATCTAAAAAAGGCTAAAGTAGCAGCAAAAGGAAAGAAATGGCATGTTGTGCATTTTCACCCATGGCTTTAGCCTCCTGTCTTAGTGCAAGGCTGCTTGCACTTCATCAAGCTCAACTGAGAAAGGGAAGTTTGTGTTCCTCCCACTGTGAGACTAAGGCAAAGATATACAGAAAGCTTCTGTCCTTGACTTGTAAGAAGCAGAAGGTTCAGTAAATCGGAGGCAGAATTTGACTCACTGATGTTCTTGTATGTAGTAGGTAGCAAGACTAAGGTGGAGAAAACATTTTTCAATCAGCATCTTTTGCTTTATTGCTACTAACTCTGTTAATGCTAATACAGTCCTACCGATTAAAGACTCTGAGCTTCTTTATAATAACCCTCAATTACTGATGAGATTTCCATTTTTAGATCAATACGAGAAGGAACTTCACAGAGAGGATGACAGAGGCCTGGAATGGGCTGACCAGGGAGGTTGTGGAGTCTCCTTCTTTGGATATGTTTAAAATGCACCTGGCTATGTTCCTGTGTGACTTGATGTAGGTGATCCTGCTGTTGCAGGAGCATTGGACTGGGTGATCTTTTGAGGTCCCTTCCAATCCCTAATGTTCTGTGATTCTGGAATTCTGTGATGCAATTACAATATGAAATATTCTTGCACCATCAACATTAAATATCCTTCTTACATCATGCTGCCACATCACACTTAGTTAAACCCAACTTCCCCATGTTTTAGCACTCAGCTTTTTACTATTATCCCTGCATGGTTGTTGCTTCATGCTTACATAGGTGTCAAAGGACTTTTGCAGATCTTGGTCTACAAGGCTGAGCTCTGAGTTTTGTGGGACAGTGGGTCATGCTAAGTGAGTTAACTGCTGGCACTTCTTTGTTCTGCCTGCTTGGTCTGTACTGTACCTCATGTATAGTCATGATATCTCTCCCAGTGATGTTGAAGCCTGGGAATCAAATGACTGCTGTGGAGATAATTTTTTCTAGCCAGTGATAGAGGCACGACTGGAGTGTGTCACAACAGAAGTGCCACCATAAAAGGGAGTGCAGCAAAAGAAAATAGCACTGGGACATGTGGCAGCGAAGCCAGCACACACTGGTAGTGATGTTTTGTTGAGCTGTGACAGTCTGCAGCTCCACCTCTGTCCCTCAGATGGCAGCACCATAGTAACATGCACAGCCCATCCAGTAAGAGGCACATAAGCTACTCGCAGCTTGCTTTAGGGCAGGGTTGATGTGTTGACCTGAGCTGCAGATGACCTGTTATGAAGCCATCTCCATCATCTGCATCTTTATCTGCATTTAGTCAGTCCAGCCTCTTGTTTGCCAGCTGCCAGCTGAGCTGGGTGTTGCAGTGCTTTCAGGAGCAAACCCATGCCTCGACTGACTGAAAGGGCTTTGCATTTAATTTTGTTCCAGCTATCTCATTCCAAATCAAGAGAAAAAAAATTACTTGATGCATTAAATGTTAAAAATATGCTTGCTGATATTAATGAAGTTGAAGATATAAGCTCTAAGTTACAATAAAATTAGATCTGAGCTAATGTAATTTCAAGAAAACATAGTATGTTGTGATTTTAAGATACTAACAAAAGGCCAAACATGATTACATACCCTTTTACAGAAACACATTCAACTCTCAGCCTTTGTGCAATGACTTGTGAATAACTGCTAATAAGATCAACACTGCTGGATGGTGGAGAGAGGCGGCTACCAAGCTGCTGAACGATTTGGAACAGGTGTCCCATGAGGACCAGCTGAGGGAGCTGGGGCTGTTTAGCCTGGACAAGAGGAGATGGAGGGGAGAGCTTCTTGCTCTCTACAACTACTAGAAAGGAGGTTGTAAAGAGGCAGAGGTTGGTCTGTTCTCCCTAGTGGCCAATGATAGGTTGAGGGGAAATGGCCTTAAGCTGCAGCAAGGGAGGTTCAGGCTGGATGTCAGGAGGAATTTCTTTCCTGAAAGGGTTGTCAGGAACTAGAACAGCCTGTAAGAGGACCTCCAATTTTTTAATTATAAGACCTGGTGTTTCCCTGAAAGGCACAGTGGGCACTGGAAAGAGATCTGTTATGTTTAACATGTGACATCAACGTTCCTGGCCTTCAGTGTGACAGCAGTAGTGCTGGGAAAATTACTCGAGAAGCCTCCAGTGCAGAGCAGGACTATTGCCCACATTCAGCCAGGAAAATCATCATACCTTTTTTAGGGGTATTTGAAGGGATGTGTGATTTATAGCCCTCGGCTAGTTTGAGGAAAACAGCTTGCATGGTGAAACAGGACACAAAGCGCTAAGCAGCTACAGGCAGTGAGTTGAACATTCAAATAAACGATAACTTCTAAAGTCACTTAGTACAGGTTCATGCTGGTGTCAGTCCCATTACCAGAGCTGCACTCACTAGGAACCAATTAGTTTTCAAAATACAGATTGTTTTTCTTCCTTTTTACTAGCTTGAAAAGCAAGTGCTTCCCCTACAGACAAAACTGAGGTGCAAACGTTTTAGAAAAGAAAGTTGTGCCCTCCTTTGGTGCCATCAGGACAAAATTTCTCTCTTTGGAAATGGCAATTCCCAAATTCATGTGAGATGAAGGATAATTATGGGGTAAAACCAGAAAGAACCTCTAGGATTAGATCCCTGAGCTGAGCAGGAAGCAGAGATGTTGCTATGTGACCAGAACACCTCTGGGCTCTGAA
Source organism: Phoeniculus purpureus (assembly GCA_028565055.1). Classification (NCBI taxonomy): domain Eukaryota; kingdom Metazoa; phylum Chordata; class Aves; order Bucerotiformes; family Phoeniculidae; genus Phoeniculus; species Phoeniculus purpureus. Next base: position 16,060 of record JAOXOE010015440.1, read on the forward strand.
GAAAACCACATGAGACCTTGACTAGGAGCCTGTAGGAATCACTTTGCTCCTGCCTCTTGGATGCTGTGGAGGTGACACAGTTTGGGGCTCAGTGGCCCAGCACAGGTGGAGAGCTTCATACCTGTGCACAGGCGTTTTTGAGTTTTCCAGGTGAGGTGACTTGAAGACAATGTAGAGGCATCATCCTGTTTTTCAAGTTGACACATGGTGGGTGGAAGATTAATGGATGTCCATGTCATTCTGCTCTGCACTGGCAAGGCCACGTCTGGGTGGGGGCAAGGGCACACAAGGTGAGGCTGGAGTTCTGGCCTTGCTCAGTTGGAGACAAGACAAATGCCTTTTCCCCCTGCCCAAAGGGGTCCCAGAGTTGCCAGGGCTGGACTCTGCTTGGAGGGACACAGCAAGACCCCCAGAGCTATGGGCTTGGGCACAAGCTGCAGTGCAGTAAACCCCAGCCAGGCCCAGGCAAACAGCCCAAAGGTTTATCATCCCCATGGGTGCCCCAGCTCAGACACAAACCCTACTGACTTGCTGTATCTGCAGTATTTGCCACACTGGGAGCTGGATTGGTCCAGAGACCCCCTCCCCAGGGTACCTCCAGCCTATGACAGTGGTTTTGAGGTCACAGTCTCCAGGATTTGCTGGAGAGTGCAGAGCATCATGCTGGCTTGGAATTACTCCTAGCAGATGTTTCCAGGGAATTACTGAATTATTACAGTAGGAGCGAGCAGGAACTTAACTCCTCCTGCATCTGTGAAGCATCCAGTTTCCATTTGCCTCCCTTCAACATAACTGCCCCAAGAAACTTCCCTCTTCCCAGCCTCTGCCATGCTGCAGATTTAGCCTTAAGCACTTAGAAAGCTATTTCCCCCTTTTCTCCCAAGATTTGAGCATGGTGCTCTGAGAATAAGCCTGCTGCCACAGTGAATACAAGACAATCTCCTCATCTGAAAGCTGAGAGCTAATAGGTGCTCCTCAAGTTACTGCTGTGTGACTGCCTCTGTGAAATCCAGCTTCAGGGTTTCTGAATCTGCTTTCTGCAGAGCAAGGTTTTCTTTTAACTCCTGACTCTCACCTGGCTATTGTAACTGAGTTCTAACTATTCTGTAGCTCTTGGGCTGCTATAGAGCCATGTGCTGCCAGATCTGACTGAACATGTAGCAGAACGATCACAGAATCACAGAATGTCAGAGGTTGGAAGGGACCTCGAAAGATCATATAGTTCAACCCTGCTAGCAGGATCCCCTAGATCAGGTCACACAGCTGTGTCAAGACATCTTTTGAATGTCTCCAGAGCAGGAGACTCCATAGCCTCTTTGGGCAGCCTGGTCCAGGACTCCTTCACCCTCACTGTGAAAAGGCTTTTCCTTATGTTTTTGTGGAAACGTAATGCTCTGCTCCAGCTTGCAGCCACTGCCCTTTGTCCTATTGCTGGGTGTCACTGAGCAGAGCCTGGCTCCATCCTCCTGACACCTACCCTTTCCATACTTACCAACATTAATGAGGTCACCCCTCAGTCTCCTCTTCTGCAAGCTGAAGAGACCCAGCTCGCTCCCTCAGCCTTTCCTCATCAGGGAGGTGCTCCACTCTCTTCATCATCTCTGTGGCTCTGCGCTGGACTCTCTCCAGCAGTTCTGTGTCCTTCTGGAACTGATGAGCCCAGAACTGGACAGAGTATTCAAGGTGCAGCCTCCCAAGGCAGAGCAGAGTGGGAGGAGAACCTCTCTAGATCTACTAACCACCTCCCTTTTAATCCACCCCTGGATATCATTGGCCTTCTTGGCCACAAGGGCCTATTGCTGGCTCATGGTCATCCTGCTGGTCACCAGGAACCCCAGGTCCCTTTCTCCTATGCTGCTCTCCAACAGGTCAGTCCCCACCCTATACTGGTACCTGGGGTTGTTGTTTCCCATACAAAAGACTCTGCACTGGACTCTGTTGAATTTCATTCAGTGTCTTCCTGCCCAACTCTCCAGCCTGTCCAGGTCTCACTGGATGGCAGCACAGCCTGCTAGCCTCCAACTAGACTCTGTGCAACTGACCACAGCTCTCTGCCACCTTTCCTTCAACCTGTTCACAATCCACCTCACTGCCCAATCATCCAGACCACAGTGCCTCTGTTTAGCTTTGAGGATGCTGGGGAAGACGGTATCAAATATTTCACTGAAATCAAGGTAAAACACACCCACTGCCCTACCACCATCTGTCTCCTGGTTATGTTGTCATAAAAGACTGTCAGGTGGGTCAAACATGACTTCTTCTTGGTGAAGCCATGCTGACTGCTTCTAATGACCCTCTTATCCTTGATGTTCCTAGAGACAGGACTGAGGATAGGTTGTTCCATCACCTTTCCAGGGATGGAGGTGAGGCTGACCTGTCTATAGTTACCTGGGTCCTCCTTCCTACCCTTTTTGAAGACTGGAGTGACATTTACTTTCCTCCAGTCCCCAGGCACCTCTTCTGTTCCAAATAATTTACTGAAGATGATGGAGAGTGGCTTACCAATAACATCTGCCAGCTTTCTCAGCACCTGCGGCTGCACCCCATCAGGGCCCATGGATTTGTGGATGTCCAGTGTGCTTAACTGATCCTTAACAGTCCTCATCAAACAAAGCAAACTCCTCCTTTGTCCTGACATCTATGGAGGCCTCAGGGGTGTGCCCTGCTGACACTGTCCCAATGAGTATGAAGGCTGCCTCACTGTTTATGGTTGGAAATATGGTTTAGTGGACATGGTGGTGTTGGCTTGACAGTTGGAGTGGATGAGCTTGGAGGTCTCTTACAACCATAATGATTCTAAATGCTGCTGCTGGAGTTCATTGTCCCAAGGCAGCCTTTCAACAGCACCATGTCATACGGTGCTAGAATGATACAAAAAAGGACATGATGAAGGTGCTGAGCTGACACTGTCTTTTAATATTAGAACAGAAAAAGCCACTAAATAAAGGAGGCACAAATTATCATGGAATCAGAGAATGCTCTGTGTTGGAAGGAATCATCTCATTCCAACCCCCTGCCATGGGCAGCAACACCTCTCACCAGACCAGGTTGCTCCAAGCCCCATCTAACCTGGCTTTAAACACTGCCAGAGATGGAGCAGCCACAACCTCCCTTGTGACATTTGCTTTCCAATGATTTAGCACTCTCACCATAAAGAATTTCCTCCTAAGAGCCAATCTACATCTCCTCTCTTCTACCTTAAAGCCATTTGTGTTCCTCCTATCACTACAGACACTTGTAAAAAGCCCTTCCCCAGCTTTCTTACAGGCCCCTTTCAAGTAATGGAAGCTCCAGTAAGGTCTCCTTGGAGCCTCCTCTTCTCTAGGCTGAACATCTCCAGCTCCCTCAGCCTGCTCCCAGACAGAGGTGCTCCAGCCTCTGATCGTCTTCGTGGCCTCCTCTGGACACACTCCAACAGTTCAATTATGCCACCCAACTGAATGTCATAAATACCATCAATGAGTAAATGACAATATATGGTACCCAGGAATATCATTGATGAAGGGGCTGGGTCAGTGGTCATGCTGTTCTGAAAGAGGTACCTATGGTGACTGAGGTGAGATAAAGAAAGCTATTGCCATTTTATGTAAGTCAATAATATTTTATGTAAGTCAATAGAATCACAGAACATGAGGGATTGGAAGGGACCTCAAAAGATTGTTCAGTTCAATCCCCCTGCCATAGCAGAATCACCTAGATCAAGTCGCACACAAACATGTCCAAGTGGGTGTTAAATGTGTCCAGAGAAGGAGACTCCACAACCTCCCTGGGCAGCCTGTTCCAGTGTTCTGTCATCCTCACTATGAAGAAGTTCCTTCTCATATTTATGTGGAACCTCCTATGCTCCAGCTCACACACCCATTGCCCCTCGTCCTATCATTGGATGTCACTGAGCAGAGCCTGGCTCCATCCTCTTGCTACCTGCCTTTCCATATTTATCAACATTAATGAAGTCACTTCTCAGTCTCTTTTTTTCCAAGCTAAAGAGACCCAGCTCCCTCAGCCTTTCCTCATTAGGGAGATGTTCTACTCCATCATCTTTGTGGTTCTGCACTGCACTCTCTCAAGCAGCTTTATCACAGAATCCCAGAACATTAGGGACTGGAAGGGACCTCGAAAGATCAACTAGTCCAATCCCCCTGACAGAGCTGGACCACCTAGACCAAGTCGCACAGGAACATATCCAGGCAAGTTTTAAACATCTCCAGAGAAGGAGACTCTACAACCCCTCTGGGCAGCCCATTCCAGCACTCTGTCACCCTCATTATGTTCATCAATAGTGTGCTGATAGTAAATATATTACATCTACATAAAAACACACAGTCACATTTATTCTTGTTAATATATTCGTTATTGATGATTAGTGATCATGATCTCTTAGTACTTCACTGTGTCTTTATTCGGGTACATCTGTTCCGATGAATGGATTTAGCAAGAGAAACCCCCAGCTAAGTGGAACCATGGGTCATCTCCTGCTGCTCATACAAGAGCATCTCTGTCCTGCATTATCTGGTGCCAGTACACTGTCTCAGTGCCTTCCCCACCCTTGGTGCTTGGAGAGTGGTTGTAACCCAGCAGGAAAGGTTGTTTTCTGGAACACAAGTGGCTCAGCAGGATTAAGACCAGTCAGCAGCCTGGGATAGCTATTTCTAAGCCTCTTGGGCAGCCCTTTGTCATTCCCAACAGGGAAGTCAGGCTCCTCAGGAATCAATTTGCACAGCCTTCAGGTCAGTATTATTTGCCTGAAAATTCCAGTACTAGGGGAACAATCCCAGAAAGTGGGATTTTATTATACAATTCCCTAGGGGAAGTGTCAGTGACATTAATCCTATTACAGTTTTAGTGGGCCAATGTTGAAATAAATTATAGTCAGGGAGAAAACAGTATTGTGCTGAAAAGCAGGAACCAGTGTTAGGAACGTCCCTCCCTTGATAGCATCACACAAGCATGGCAAACAGAAAGGTATGGGATGAGGATTGTGAAGGCCCCTGCAGGCTCCACTGTCCCAAGGAGGACAGATAGGCACCCTCAACAAGCTCTTTTGACTTGGTGTGGCTTGGCACTTGGATCAGTGCTGAGCCTGCCTTTGTTCCAGCACATCCCCTCTGCCTTTCAGTTCCTGTGTCCCAGCATATCCCCTCCCATCAGCTTTTGTGCTTTCCAAGGAGAAATGAGGTAGGGAGTGGTAAATTGGCCTGATTCCTTATTCTTAAATGCTTCGTGGTACAACCACGGTCAAGTGAGCCAGCCGTCCCAAGCTTTGGTAAGATTCAGACTTGGGTCAACTTGGGATAAAAGAACCGAGCAGCCTAGTATTACAACTGCTCACTAATAAATCCCTCCTCAGGGATGACATAAAGAAAGTCATCAGTGCCTGGGTTGTCTTCTACGAGAAACTCAAAAAACATGAAGTGATTGATTTGAAAACAAGGTAACAAGCGCAAGGGGAGGAAAGGCCCTGCCTGGAAGAGAGCACAGCTAGGGAGTAATTTGGAAGATACACCTGTGATACACATGGAGTTTGGTCTCTCTGAAAACTCCTTGTTTAAGGCAACATTTTGTTAGTTTAGACAGTTTACAAGGTGCTTTGTTGCTCTACAGGACAAGATCAAGGAGTTCTGGTTCAGCTCTGCAGGATTCTAGTCCTGTCCATTCACCTGGTGCAAAACCTCTGTCTGCATGACTGGCTCAGCGCTGCCAAAAACTGCGCTGTCCCAACACGGCAACTGCATTTCTCAGGCTTTTCTATGGTAAATTCTAGGAGGTAACAAGCAGAGGGGTAAAACAGTGGCCAAGAAAATGCTCAAGCTCTGGCCCATGAGTGCTGTGCACAGATAAATAGGTAAAAACAGGGATTGAAAACTCAAGTGAGATCTCATGCTGGATTTCCCCCATGCCCTCATCATGCTCCTTCATCTCTGTTTTCCCTCCTCATTGCTGAGCAGTTTGTGCACCGTGAAAGCTGCTGCCTAATACCCCGATGTCAAACAAAGATTGTTTCCTCTTCATCAGCACTGATTTCAAAGTGCACAGAGCTGCCGATCATGGCAGATGTCAGTAAGCTTCACGCTGGCACTCAACACAAGTTTAACTGCACAGAGAAATCTCCCTCTAAATGGCTACACTACATCTCAACAAACTACAGTATTTGCTAGCTCTTTACAGAGGACTAGGACACCGCCCCTATGCAGAAAGCACTATTTATCCAAGTTTACATTTGATTTTGTTTGGCTAACATCCACAAGTACCTGTTGAACAGGACAAGTCACGGGGTTTTTGTTTTTTTTTTAAGATTTCTCTATGTTGCCAAGATCAGCAAAAACTTGTCTCTTGCTCGATGCTACTGTGACATACCAGCACATCCAGTTCCTCCCACGTGTGTTTTTCATCCTCCCACTGCATGGAAGATGGGTAGCTGAATGTGGTGTGGCTCTGCTATCTCCACAGTCTACTGGCTAGCAACCACCTTGGAGAAATAACAAATGCCTGAAAGACAGGGTAAATTTTAATCAGACCTTGCTGATCTTCCCACACTGGGAAACCAGAGCTGCAGGAAGCCAGGCTCAGTGCACACAGCCATCTCCACAGCCTCTCTTGGCATCACAAAATGCTTCAGGGGTTTTGGAATAGGAAAACAAGCAGCACACTTTTCCATACTAACATGGCGCAGCTTGTGGAGTGTGAGGTGTGAAATAGGGTATGAGGCAACAGCCTTCATGAAACAAGAATCACAGAATCATCACGGCTGGAATGGTCCTCCTGGATCATCAAGTCCAGCCCCCAGCCCATCTCCCTAACCCCTAGACCATGGCCTCAAGCGCTCTAGCTACTAGTTTTTTAAACACCTCCAGGGATGGGGACACCACCACCTCCCTAGGCAGCTTGTTCCAGTGCCCAACCACTCTCTCAGGAAAGAACTTCTTCCTAAGATCCAACCTAAAACTCCTCTGATCCATCTTGAGACCATTTCCCCATGGCCTATCATTAGTAATTTTGGAGAGCAGCACCAGCCTCACTACAACCTCCTTATAGTTAGTTGTAGAGAGCAAACTAATTAAGTTCTTCCTGGATGAGACGATGTCCAGAGGTCACTCCCAAGGTAAATTGTCCTGTGATTTCATTTTAATTTAAGCTACACTGTCTTGTGATTTCATTTAATAGCAGATGACTTCTCGTGTCAAGTCATGCTAGGAGCAAGAAGCTCAGCAGAGTCCCAGCAGCCAGGCACAGTGAAACAGAAGCAAACACTGTCCTCCTGCAGCGCTGCATCCTGCAGCTCTCAGGGTGAAATGCTCTTGTCCTGCACCTGTTATTGCCTTCTTCCTGAGGAAAGAGCCGTTTCTCCAGTTCCCAGTGCCACAGAGCACAGCCTCAGCCCGCCACCAGTCCAGCTCCGCCAGCCAGGTTTCCTGTGGGAACTCCTCACACCCAGCGGTACCAAGTGCGTTAATGCGCGCGGGATTGTAGGGGTTTCGGGCTGCCTGGGCTTAGAAAGGCTCTAAAGAGCTAGTTTTAAGGAAAAGCATTGGTTTCACGGCTGCCTCAGGCCGTAGCGAGCCAGTCGGCTGTCACCGCACGCACCAGTCCCGCACAACAGCGGTCTCCACTCGCAGCTCCCGCGGGGT
>JAOXOE010015461.1:0-23681 GCA_028565055.1 Phoeniculus purpureus
TCTAGGTGATCCTGCTGTTGCAGGTGGATTGGACTAGATGATCTTTTGAGGTCCCTTCCAATCCGTTATGATTCTATTTTTAGATCGTGAGGAGTTGCCTGGTTCTGCATCCTTTTGGAGGATTTGTTTCCCAGAACTGGCTGCTTATCAAATAAGTAGACATACTTCGGATGTGGCCGATATTGTTCTGCATAATGTGCTAGGATATTATGGCTTCGCCTTCCATAACATTTTAATAACCTTTCATGGGTTCATCAGTGTTAATAAATGCTCACAAACCTTCAGGGCAGCTGATGTAGTCTGTGGACAGACACTACATTCATATGATAGTATGGGTGCAAATGAATTACTACAGGTCTCTAGACTGTCTCCAGTGTCTTCTGTTAGTAACCACCTAAGTGGTTCATATGCATGTTTAGGAGACTTGAGCAGTGTGGACACCGATGCAGTGACCGATCCTCGTGGCATACAGGATTTTGCCTTAAGAAAGGGGAGCAGAGTGCTTGCATACAGAACCTCAGCTCCTATCTCTGATGTTTGGATATCTTTGATGTTATACTTTGCTGTCTGCACTTGAGCTTGCAGAAAAGTGCTGCCTGTTTTGTACACAAATGTGGAAGTGCAGAATGTCTCAAATTTTAGTGGTGAAGGAGAAACCTCCCATCTAGGTAAGTTTCCAAGAACAGTGTTTATGGGATTACTCCCCTGACTCAAGAGAGCAGGAAGCAGGATGAAGCTGGCAAAATTGTTCTCTCCTTCCTCCAAAGCTGTCGTACTTGACTTCTGAATGAGAAAGTTTCAGCTTTCAGGAGGTGGTGGTCCTCAACAAACTCCTTCCTCTAAGAGAGAGGGATCTTGCAAAGAAGTTTGTACCAACCAGGTACAGAACTGTTATCCTGTCCCATTGGGCAACTCATTTTCTTTCCTTCCTCCTTTCTTCCTTCAGTTTACTTTTCAACAGTATACTATAGTTGGAGACTGTGTTAGCAGGTCCTGGTAATGAAGGCTTCCCAGAGTGAGTGGTATTAAGACAAGGAAATGTCAAAGCCTAATTTAGAAAAGTGATTTGATCCAGGGTGGAAATTGAAAGCAAAGTCCTTAATACCTCCCTCACAGAGAACCAAATACTGTCATTGGGCTGGGGGAAACCTGCTGCAGGTTCTACCATAGAAACAGAGAAAATCTGTATACAGGTCCTCAGAGGTGTTAGTCTTGCTTGAGTCAGAGTCAGGTTAGCAGATATTACTGCAGGTGCCGATGAGTAGAAACAGAGGAAGAGAGAACCAGTGTAATGAAAATCCTCCTGGCATTTTTCCTACTGCAGAAGATTAACTGGAGTTCTGTCCCCACATTTAAGAGGGCTCTTTATCTTAGGCACAGGGATCTACCCATGGGCATAGCAGTTCTGACTTTCAAAACAACAGCAGCATGGGAGCCTGCTTCTTGAGCTCCAGGTGCCTGAACAGCCCAAGATCTTCCAGACTCATGGAGGCAGTGAGGGAGGAATGCAAATCTCTGGGCCTTGGGCAGTTTTGCTCTTCTTGCATTGTGTGACAATGTCAGTCCTTAACTTAAGGCTGTGGGGTTCACGTTGTAGACTGACCAGAGAGCTAAAGTACCCAGAGCCTTCTCTGTCTGATTGCATGTTCTCCTGGGCTGGACAAGTCTGAGGGTTAGATTAGATTCTTCTCATCGTGGTTACCTGTGATCTTAGGACACTCAGTGTGTGATTATGTACTGTTTGAGAATCAGAATCATTAGGAATTGGAAGGGACCACAAAAGATCATCTAGTCCAATCCCCCAGCCACAGCAGGATTAATATGAGAAGTGTGAATCCCTTGTTTGATAGCCCGTAACTTGAGAGAAGTGTCCCCATATGGAGCAAAGCACAGGAAGAAGCATCTTAAGAGCGAAAGATTTCGCAAGCTTTCTGCAGTTAGTCTTCATAGTGCAGATTGTGCAGTAATGCAAATCCCTTTACAGACGGAGAATCTTGTATGCAGTGTCCTCTCTGTATTAGTATTGATTAATATGTGTCTGCCTGTTTCTGAGGTGTTACAGTCCTGCAGTGAGCTGAGTCCTTGCATCCATGTATGGTGGAGGCTGGCTGCCTTGTCCTGAGGAGAGAAACTAGGCACAGAAATTTAATTTGCTTAAGGTCTTGAGTGTGGTTAGGAATAGTTTGTATCCACAGGGTCATAACTACAGGCTTCTACTTGTTGCTTTAAGGAAGGCCTTTCTGTTCAGAATGAGGGTGGCAACTGCTATGGACGAACCTACTGAAGCCAAACAATCAGCTTTTTATTCTTCATAGAAAAAGAGCTTTCAGCGGTGTGTTCTAAGGAAAATGGTGAAATAAAACAGGTGCTGCTAGATGAGTGTGGTGCAACATGCAACTTCAACAGTGGGACAGGTCTGTTGCATACCTCCTTCTTGGGGATATTACTCATTACTTATGATTCAGCATTAAGGATAAGCTGGCCATCATGCCAAGCCACCAGACTTGAAAAAAGTCTGCACCTGCTGTGCTTTCTTCTGTGCCTTGTTTTACATGTGGCATGATCAGAAATGGGCATATTCTTAAAAGACATCAGCCTGGTGAAACTTATGCCATGAACTCACTCTGAGCTCCATATGGGAAAGCAGGTTTCTCCAGGAACTAATTCAGAATGAGAAAGTGAAACACCCAATTTGGTTGGTTGTTTTTGCCCTATCGACAATAGAATGAGGGAGAAGAATGAACCTTGTCAGGCAACGCAATGTGACCACACTGAGTCACAATAAAATCTAGACCTGTGTCCTGAAGATGCGGGTCATGGTGAGGCTGCTTTTTAGTAGCAGATGTCTGAGTTCAGCCTTCAAGGCAATGCCGCATGACTCTTGTCACTGTGTCTTGAGCTGAAAGCTCAAAACTAGTCATCTCTCTGTACCTCTCCCATTTGCCAGCTGGAGATGCCAGGGATAAATTTGGTGACTCTGTCATGCTGAACAAACACTCTTCTTTACAGCTGGATGGATGTGACATTGGACATGGCTTTTCCTGGTCATTCAGGAAATCTCTTAACAAAATGCTGTATTGAACCCCGATTTCCCAACTCTCATCCTGGCGGCAGAGACAATGTTCTGTCCTTGCAGGATCTGTTGAACCTTTTTAGCAAGTAAGCAGCAAACAAGAATCACTCTGTTTGTGTCAAGTGTGACATTGCCCTTCCAGTGTCTGAGGGTCATGCCGATTGCTTGGCCATGGGAATAATTTTCTCGATTTAAAATGAAGAGTTAGTAAGTTCAGAGGTTCTTCCTCTCCACCCCCATCCCCTTTTGTCTAGTTGTTTCAAAGAAAGACTTGATTGTGCCAAGGCTTGCATGAGGAAAGCCAGGCTGTCCCCAAAACCAGTCGAGAGGCAGCTGTGGAGGGCAGGAGGACGTGCCCAGGACGTGCCCTACTTCCAGGGAGGGTTAGAAAGGGATCAGGACTCTCATTGTTGCTCTTGTTTTTCGTCCTGAGTCAGAACACAAAACCAAAATTATTCCATGAGCACAAATCTACTTGGTTGAGCAAGTCACATCTAATTTGGGCAGAGAAGAAGCCAGGCTTAAAAAACTTCATGAAACTTGCTTTGTTTGTACATTCAGCTATGTGGCTTTGTGCTTTCACTCTGACTTGAATATTACTTTCTTCTCCCCGTCTTCCAAGTGTAATGTCTTCCACGTAAGAATAAGCAGTAGTCTGAGATCAAAGATTCACTTGTCCTGTTGTTAGCTGGCCCATTGGCACAAGCCAATTTGTTGCAATTTCAAGTTAGTCACAGTATTTACTGGCTCTGTGACTTCAGTTAGCAGTTGGAAGTTATGCACTGGAGTTGGTAGATACCAGCAATGCCTCCAATTTTTGCTGTGATATCAGGACACAGTTGTTGAGGATCGTGACTGTAGCAGTCTTGTCTGATACAGTCTGGAGTAAGATGTGGACCTGTGAGGCTCAGGCGCTCTGGCTGTGGGGCTTAATGAATCTCCCTTCATCAGGGCTGCACCACCCTAAATTCAGATGTTTCAGATGCAGATTTAGCTTCATTTGAGATTAACAAACTGCATTTATTTTTTGCCTTCTTACTTACCACTTGCATTTGCTAAACTGGTTTTTGGCCTGGATGACCAGTATGCCATGAAAAGTTTTATTAGATTACTTGTTCACATAATGGGTCTACAGGGGGTTTGCTGAGAGTGTTTGGGTTTTTGGGGCTTTTGTTGTGCCATTGGTATTTCTGAAGAGAGTGAGGGAAGGTGATGAGTGAGAACTGTGGATGCATTAAGCAGTTTATGTGTATTTCTCGATTAGAAAGCATAAATGTGAGACACTAACAGTTTATTTTACAGAGCAAAGCAGAACTGGATTTTATTTGGTCTGATACTGCTTCTTATGCTGGCAGCTGCTGCACTGTCTGGGAGTGTTTGTCCATAATGGTGGTTGCTGCTCTACATCAGAGAGATGAGTGGTCACAGGACTGATCTTTCCATCTCAATTTCATTTATATCCAGTGTTTTGGAGGAGAGCACCAGAGACCCTATGCTAAGTAATGTGGGGTTTGCCCTTAGGAATGTGTCTTCCTGTATACCTGGAAAAAGAGTCAACTGCTGCTGGAAGATGCTTCCTTTTGGGTCCTGCAAAGCTGTGGTATTCAGGTTATGCTGACTCATCGATGAGTCTTGCAGTCTCACCTTTGAGAAAAACCTGCAGCTTGGATTTCACTAAACAGACTTCCCATTTTGCTGGGAAAAAATTCTATTTTTAAAGACTATTTAATGCCTTTATTTCTCTGACTCCTGCTAGCAGAGTGCTAGATCTCTATTACGGAGGATTTCCAAACTTCTCTGTTCACTACATCAGTGTTATCCTCCTTCTCAAAGCATATAAACTCAAAGCTTACTGCAAATAGTTCTGCCTGTAATAGCAGATTACAAATACATCCACGATAAGAGATCACTGAATGTTAATAGCATCCTGCCTCCTAGTATCTTAAAGTGCTTTTGAAATTTAGGTCAAGCTCTGAGTCTCTTTGCTCTTTATGCCACAGAGTTGGTCACTGCAATGGTGTCCACATTGCTCAGGTTTCCTAAACATGCATATTAACCACTTAGGTGGCTACTAATAGAAGACACTGGAGAGAAGACACTCCAGAGACCTCTAGTAACTCATTTGCTTTTATTCAGATGTGGGGAAAACTTATTCAGCTACATAACAATAAGGTATAAACAAAGGAAGTACCCAGCCTTCATGGATAAATTTTAGCTCTGTTTGGAGATGCTGCAATATCTTGTTCAGGTGCTTTCTGGCCTGGTTTATGAGAAACGCCTGGTTGTTGGAAGAGACCTGGTTTCTGACCAGCATTGGAAAATGGTGTGTGAGTGCCCAGAGGTGTATGGTGCCTGAGACCAAAACTGATGGTTGGGATGACATCCCCATCCTGTTGTAGTGGGTCTGTGAGCCAAGAGTGGGACCCACAGCAGTGTCAGAGCCCCACTCAGAAATCCATCCACAAGGTGTTTTGTGGGTCTCATACAAATTCTCCCCATCTTAGTGGGTGCCATCTTGAAATTGTCCCTATCCCTTTGCAGGGCCAGGACTACTGGAGCATGTCCAGAGGACAGCTACCAAGCTCATGAGGGCTTTAGAGAACAAGTTCTCTGAGGAGAGGCTGAGGGGGGACCTCACTGCCCTCTACAACTACGTGAAAGGAGGTTGTTGAGAGGTGGGTGTTGGCCTCTTCTCCTTAGTAATTAAGGACAAAACCAGGAGGAATGGTCTGAAGTTGAGGCAGGGGAGGTTTGGATTGGATATTAGGAAGAAATTCTTTCCGGAAGGAATGGTGAGGCACTGGAATGGCCTTCCCAGGGAAGTGGTTGAGTCACCATTCCTGGAGGTATTTAAGAAATGTGTAGCGTGGTGCTTCGTGCCCTGCTATAGTGGTGGACATGGAGTGGGTTAGTTTGTGTTTGTGGATCAATCAGGTATTTGGATATTCAGGTGTGTTTGTATTTTTGTTGTGGGTATGGTTGGACTTGGTGATCTAGGAGGTCCTTTCTAACCATGATTATTGTGTGATTCTGTGACTTCTCAGGTCAAGGGCAGCCCAAGGAGCCTAGGCAGGGTTGCTTGTTAATCTTTTTAAATGCCAAATCCATGCCTGTTGCTTGGTGTGTTTTGCCTCCAGACAGCAGCTGACAGATCATACATACTATCTCTGATCCACCCTGAGATTTGGGACCTGTGGTGGGGTACTGACTCCTACTCTGGTAAATCTGCTCCATTAATAGCTATCAAAGAGCCTGAAGTTTCCATCTGAACTTTATCTGGCTTTGTAGTGAGCTAGAGGATTAAAGATGGTTGCAGGGAAAGGGAGGGAGCTACCATGGCTTACCCGGAATAGCCTGACCTATGACAGCATCTACCAGCCTGGGGAGGGGAGTTGTCCTGTGAGCTCACAGGTTATTAGCAGTGAGCACAGACATGCCTGCCATCAGCAGCACACTCAGGGCCATCTGCTCCATCCCTGGCAGATTTACGGGTTCCAGAGGAATCTATTAGTGCAACTCGCCTGTATGACTTTGTCTGGAGAGCTGGAAGCAGGCGTGGGAGCCAGTCTTGTGGAGCCATCCTTTTGTGCTGCTCAAATAACTTAGTGTTTGACCTCCATGCTGTTTGTATGGAGCAGATCTGTTTTTGAGAGACAGGGGCATGGGAGGACAACTGCTGTGTGTACGCTGCAACTCAGGGCCAGTCTCTCCACTGTGTCACAGCAAGTAACGAAGTGATCAGTGTGCTGTGTGGCTGGGACTCATTTATAGGGTCAGCAGTCTTGGGCCACAAGCCTTCATCTGCCAGATGTGGAAGAGTGTAGGAAGCAAGACCAGATTTTTTTGGTGTAGCCAGGGATTCACTTCTCACAGTCTCTGAGCTGTACCTGGTTTTCTTTGTTCCTCTGCTGGCATCCCTGAGTCCTTTGGTGACATGGGATAGGTGAAGCAGTGTGGAAAAAGGTGTTTTCACATTACTTCTTCCCCTCTCATTCAGAGCTGCTCCTTAGCTGAGCATCTCTGTTTGCAGAAGGTTTTCTTTCCTTAGAAGTAAACTGTGAGTTAGAGCCCTTCCCAATGCCCAGCATTTTGCAGAACTTGTGCAGAGCACCTCAGCACAGTGGAATAAGGTCTTCCAAGGTCTTCCCAGCTGTCTGGATGACCCCAGACTCAGTTCCCACAAGGAGCAGTGGAACTGTAGATTAACTTCCTGGACATGTGGGCAGCAGGCGTGTGGCTGCCACACTGAATAGTCTGTGGGGCTGCTCAGTGTTTTACAGCAGAAAGAACTGAGAGTGTTGTAAACCTTTGACCCTAGCAAGATGCTCCAGATTCCTCTTGGTTAAAGCATCTCCTTCCCTCCAGGCCTGAAAGCATTGTCTTCTGACTAGCCAGACAGATGCATTACCCTCTACAAGGCTCCTTTGTATCCTCAGTAATTCTATTGATTTGCACACTCGGAATAACATTCTGCTTTGGAATCTGCAATGTGTTATCTGCAATTGGTGCTACTGGTGTGATGGTTCTGTGGGTATCTAGGGAGTCACCCTAGATTCTTTAGCCTAGGAGTTAACAACAGGGCCTTTGAGCAGCAGCCTTTCTGGAAGTGGTTCACTATACCATCTGATGAGAAAGATGAGACAGTACTGAATCCAGCAAAAGCTGGCATTGCAGGGTAATGTGTGGCCTCAGCAGTGTGGCTATGGCATGTGTTCCCCTTCACTGGAGCAGATGAGCAAAAGGGGCACCACTGGCTGGTGTATTAGACACTGCCTGTCCAACCAGTGTTGCTTCTGCTATCCAACAAGCTTTTATATGCCAAAGGTTTGACAGGAAGAACAGAACGTGCAAGCAGCCTGTGCCCTACTGAGTGAACATGTTTACCAAGTGTGTTTGATGCTTGTAGCTGCAGTGTTTGTTACTGAGGTTCAAACTGTAGAAAGTTGTGCTTCAAACTCAGGAGGTTTAGTTCAGCCCTTGGTTGCAGAGAAGAGTCTGTATCTGTTTGTGTCCTCTCCCTTCATTTTGCTGATGCTTGAATACCTTGATTCCTGGAGATGAAGAGAGGTTGTTGAACAGAGAAAGAAAGAAAAACAGTGATTCCCTCCAAGACATTCAGTTTCAGCCTACATAAGGGTCTGATAAGCAAGGTGCTGACTGGCCACACTGCTGTATCGTGTCCAGGGTTAAAGTCAGTTATTGTGGTCAGGAGTGACCTGGGAACATCTGGGATGGGGGAATTAAGATTAGCCAAATAGACACAACACAAATGTCCTCCACAGTGGCAGCACACAAAGATGGGGGTGGTGGTGCAGGGGATGGATTGGCAATTGCACTAGGTGGTTGTTGTGTAGGTTCTTTTTAACTGAAAATATTCCATTCTAGAGTCTGTTGCATGGACCTTCTCAGTGCCATATTTGGAACCAAACATGAAAGTCTGATCCCTGCCTTGCTGGGGAAAAGTCCTGTTTACATTCACTGAGAAGGTCTGTGTGTAGTAATAGAGCTGGAGGAAGCCAGTTGGAGTGTCTGTCAGGCTCCCTGGCAGCCTTCCTCTACACCTAATGGCAGTAACATGCACTTGCTTTTCCATTTTGACCCTCTTCTTCCTAAGAGGAGCTGAACATGAAGGCTGAGATCTATTGCTAAAGGGCTGTAGCATTCAGCAGAACAAGGGAGACTTTCAGCTTTCCAGTGCTTTCTGCCTCTTGGGCAGCTGGGGGCTCCCTTGCTTCAAGGTGTTCCCTCAGCACCCTTTCTAGCCCACCTCTGGCTCCGCAGAACCTCATCTGACTGGGTACTGAGTTGGGCCCTTCTCTGTTCTTATTGGCCTTTGCAAGGCAAGTTGTTTTTTGGGTTTTTTTTTTTATTTGGCATGATCAGATTATCTTTTAATTTAACAAAGTTTTTGTACTTGACCTTAATTAGATACAGTTTACATCCCTGTGTTTGTTACTGGAGTTGCTTGGGGTATGACAAGTAACTGCTGCCCCCCTCCACGGCTGCATCTTGCCCAAACTTCTTGTGGTGGACCTACCCTCCTACCCAGAAAATGAAATGTTTTGTTCCAAGCCTGGGAGCAATCCACTTAGCTGCATGGAGAGGTAATTAAGAGAGAAGTGTGATAAGGGAAGTATCTGATAAGTCACTTTGTACTGGCTGTAGGAGCTGCACTGTAGGGAGAGGTGGTGAGAGGAACAGAACTGCCTGCTGACATGCAGACATCACACTTAGATGGAGTGTCACTTAAATTCATGGTGTAAGATCCCCAGTTGCTATCAACAGCCAGCATGTGCATAGTGAGAAAAGGTAGAAAGAAGGTGCTTTAGCCTGCTTTAGCCACTTTGTCTCCCTGAGGAGGTCTCTGCATGGCTTTCTGCAATTGAGGACAGTCCTCCCAGTTCTATGAGCAAAAACCCCACCCTGTCTGGACCAGACACTGGTGTTAATTCAGGATAAGGACATATTAGGGATGCAGTTTGTTTCTTGCTGGTCCAGGAGATAAACAACTGTGTTATTGCTTTGTCTGCAAAAAGCATTGAACCAGTGGAGGACAAACCTCAGTTGTGCTCTTTGGTATAACATGGTGTAAGAGGTTGGAATTCATCCTGATTTGTCTGCAAGAACTTTTTTAAGCTATGACTACATGGGGAAATATTCCAGAAATTTAGAGTGGAACAATAACGGAGATTTTTAAACTTTCCTTCTTTCAGGCTTTGCAACTGTTTCTTTGTCTCTGCTTTGTTGTGTCTGAAGTCTGCTATCTCTCTCCCCCTTTTCTGCAGGTTCTTCAGAAGCTGGGGAAAGCAGATGAGACAAAAGATGAGCAGTTTGAACAGTGTGTGCAGAACTTCAACAAACAGCTGGTAAGATAATTGGCGATATGTAATTACACCCTGTGTTTCACAGTTAGCTTCCAGTCATCTGCTGCAATATGCAGTTAAAGCCCATGAAATTGAATGATGCCATCAGCCTCTTGAAGTGACCTACCACTTGTAGGCTGTTCAGTTATGAGAAATTACACTGTCTTCCAGTATCCCAATCACAGAGTAAGGGAGAATTGATTCTGAAAAGTAATACTTGTTCTAAACCCAAGTTTAGGAAAATAAATACCTCAACCAGGACAGCGTCTGAAGTTAGCTGCTGCTTTGTAATGTAATTTTTCATGCTGGGCTGGAAGCAGAGATAACAAGCAAGACTGTGGCTCTGAAAGGTGAATAGAATGGGAAACAAATGAGAAATAAAGTAAAAATGGAACAAGGCAGGCTGTCTTTTTTGCCCTCTGCTGTACTCAGAAAACTCAGAGAGCAAATGAAGAAAAGGGAACATCCTCCCATGACTGAGATCTAAATCTGACTTCTTCCCCATCCTTGTACAATCCCTGTGTCAGGCCTGAGTCAGGATTCTTTCGCATGTGTGCTTCATTGCTATGTTTTTGGCCCAGAAGTATTTTAGTGGTGTAGCAATTTTCCTCCACCCTTCTACTTGGACAACAGTAGGTTTGTATTTTGAACTCTGTATTTTTGTGGGTTTATTGTTTTGTTTGCTTGGTAGGTTTTTAAATTTTAATCTACTTAGCTGCAGTTTTCACCCACCCAGAGGATGGGAAAGCATTGGGTACCTCAGGGGATTTGCACCCTGGTGCTTGGTGTTGCTTGTGTTTCATGGCAGGAGATGCATGCCACACCGAAGCTCAGGTGGTGCTGAATAATCTTCTGAACCCCTTTGTGCTATCACGTGTTTGGGATCTTTTTCTGGAGCTGTTAGCAGCAGCTGCATCATTTCTGTTAAGACTCAGCAGATGTGATTATGTGTCACAAAACCAGCTGAAAAGGGACTAGCCACAGCTGAATATAATGAAAATCTTTGTCTGACTTCAACTTATTTCTCACCAGAGCTGGCTGCAAATTCCTGGAGACTAATGTTCATTCTCTTGGCAGCAATAGTAGCTGTTGCTGCAGAAATTTGTGCGACATCTCTGTAGCGTGTCCACCATGTCTCTTGTACACAGAGGAATACATTTGGTCTTCTTTCTGATGGCATGACATTGCCAGGTGTGACTTTTCTATATTGTACTGGCAAGCAGGGAATAACTTTCTTAAAGGAGAATTACAAAAAAAGAAACCTCCTTGCTCTGGCTGTTTGGAATGGTGTTTCAGTTTGCAAAGCTATGAGTTCCAGTGGTGCACTGAGAAGAAGTGTGTTAGAAGAACACTGCCTCTGTACCCCTGATAGCTGAATTGGTTTTCTCATCTTGCAGGAGGAGGCAGTAAATTAATTCTCCAAGGAGCTGAAGGCTGCTCAGCATTTGCTGCTTGGGATCTCATGGGTTTGGGATATATGTGTGTGTATTATACCTATGTGTGAGATTTTTATGGCCTTTCGTTATAAAGTCTGCTGCAGTGGGGAACACGTGTCTGGAAGAAAACTGACTTTTTGCTGCCGGCTTGTGACAGAACAGCTCTCTTGTGGAACTGGCTGGGATGTGACCTGGCAGTGGCCTTGTTTGCTTGGTTAGAGGCTCCTCTGACTGTTGGGCCATTTTGACACATGTTCCCATGTGTAGGCTGTTGACGAAGAGAAATCACTTACTCATTTTCAACTAGAGTGTCTTATGATTCTTGGAAATGGTGGTTGAGAGGGCATAAGGGAAAGCATTGCACTTCCCAACTTCCTGTCCAGCTTTGTATAAGAGCACCACTCCGAAGTTACTAAATGGTTGGAGCTTTTTAGCTCAGAAAGATGGATCTGCTGTGTGATGAATGATCTAGACATAATGTTTCTGGAGGACTGCAGGGCTTGCCTGTGTCTCTTGAAGGCCTGACAAGCAGCGTATCTGGCCCCACATTACCCCCTTGTGACAGATTATGCTGGGCAAGTAACCTCTCAAAAAGTTCATTTGAAGGCTTCTCTCTCCACTTTCCAAGCCTCGCTTGTGTTCAGGCAGTGGCACAAGGTTCTGTCCTGGCAATTGTTCCTGCAGACCTGGGAGTGAGAGACCTGCTGCAAAAGTGCAATACAGCTCCTGCCTGAGGTGCTCGGGGCTGTGGCTTCTCCTCCCCTGCACTGGAGAGACAGAGTGGGAGGCTGTTGGTGGCCCTTACACCTGGCACTGTGTTGTGCTACTGCCTGGCTGCGTGTCTGGATTTTGCTACTCTTCATGAGCTGTCACTCATGGAAGTTTTGGGCTGGTTTACAGTGTTTCACACCAAACCCATGAGATGCAAGCTGCTGCTGGCATGTGCTTTATCTGGCTCTGTGGGTACTCCACAGTGTTTAGCACAGCCTCAGCCTGCAGGGCAGGCAGGGTGGACTTCATTTTTGTGCTTGGCTGTGGACCACTACAGTCAGTAGCTTAGAGAGACACCTACTTTGCAGGCAAGAACCCTTCATGCCTATCAGTTTCCATTTCAGCTCTTTGTACCAAAACAAATTTAACAGCTTGCTTGCTACCCCAGGATGGGTGTTTCTCCTCAGTTGTTCAGTCTTAATAGCTCTGAGGTTTTGTTGATTAGGGTCTTACCTGGAACTGCTGTTTCAATGCTTTACCCCCTTCTAATTCCACAGTGTGCTCTTCCAGCTCTATATTAATCTAACCTGGAACACATTACCTGCCCCTCTCAGATGTAGAACATCCCTCCTGATAATAAAAATCCTTGCCGTTAGAACTGCAAAATCAAGGAAGGTTGTGTAATGGAAGGGATTGCTGTCTAGTGTAAGGATGAAAGTTGGTTTTTCAAGATTGAGGGGAAAAGGGGTTTTAGGAAGCCTGCCTACTGCCAAGAAACAGCTCTTGGGGAAAAAACACGTACTTAGCTAGGGCTTAGGGAAAGGTATTGTAAATAAAACCCCCTCAACAGAACAGGAAAGGTCTAGTAACCTCAAAGTTGTGTTTAAAGGTAGTCATTCTTAACAGTGGTACAGCTGCAAGATGATAATGTAAGGGCTTTTGCATGGTAGCTTCTTCTGTGCCGTCTCCTCTTCTGTTCTGACATCTTGTCAGTTCCAGTCTGTGGTTTCTAGCATGGACCAATTGTAGGCAAACATCACTGCTTTCCTCTAAACTTGTTGCTTCCTGCACTGGGCACAAGCAAACACATTATAGCTTGATGGAACTGTTGTTTGTTGGCTCAGCCTCCCTGATAGTCTTCCATGTGTGCCCTTTTTTTACTCTGGCACTTCATCCCTGGTGGTCTGTCCAGGTTTCCACACTCATCTTAAACCAGCAAAAAGCTCTTCATTTATTCACTTTGCGTTTTTAAGAACTCCAGGAATTTTGCGGCACCTTTCTAATCTGGGTTCTCATGTTACACTCACCTGTGTCATCTGAGGGCTCAATCGGGCAAAACTCAGCCCAGCTTCTGGTTTTAATCTTTTGTTTCCTAGTGAGTGAGATCTGTTGCTGGCACACCACTTGCACAGTGAAGCTAAAGATAATTAATTCTGTATTTGCAAGCCCTGCTGTGAAGGACAATTTATAGAGAATGTTTGGGCAGGTGAGAGATCTCTTGTACTCACTTTACACTGGAGTTTTGTTTTGCAGCATGGCATGGAAAAAAGGGTGAGCTAAGCTTCTCTCACACAGAAGAAACCAATTGCATCTGTCTTCTAGATTCTACAGATTCTCTTCAGTTACATTCGTTGCATAGACCCACCAGTCCATAACACTGGCTCTGCTGGAAAGAGCAAACCACAGCTCTGTCCTCATCAAGGTACTTGGTACCTTGGTGGGTATTGTGGCCAGACATGCCTGTGGGTCACCTGTGGGTTTACCAAGTCCCCTGCTTTCCCCTGCAGACTGTGTGATCTCCCTGTTAACATTTAGGTTTTATGTGGTCATAGTATTGGCCTTTAGTACATCTACAAGACCATTTCCCTGTATTTAGAAGTGTTTGACTCCTTCTTACACTTTCTTTATATGGGAGAGTAACTGATGCTTTTTTATGTTCACAGTCTGAAGGCACGAGGCTGCAGAAGGACCTCCGAACTTACTTGGCTTCTGTAAAAGGTAAAGTATGTGTAGCCAGAGAATCACTTCCTCTCACCTATGTAGCGAGGTCTTTTTCTTGGTGTTTCCAGAGCATGGGTTGTAGGAAACGTTGATCTTGTCTGGATAGGTTATCTTTCAGAATCCTTCAGGATCAGCTGAGATGGAATGGGGTTGCACCGTAATGCCAAGATGCATCTTCTGCTAGGGGAAGAGGAACGTGAAGGATTTGATACAACTGTATCCCTGATTTATTTCTCCCTCTGTTTTAAGGTCCATCTTTGTGTTACCAAGGGTCAGATATTCTGTAAGGAAGAGCTTAAAATTTGTTATAACCTATCCAACTCTTCTTGTGTCTCTGTTCCTCAGGATAATTGTTAAACTGTGAGGAACACTTTCTTTCCCTCTTCCTGAAATAATGTCCTCTTCTTTCCTAGCTATGCATGAGGCCTCCAAGAAGCTGACAGAATGTTTGCAGGAAGTTTATGAGCCGGATTGGCCTGGGAGAGATGACACAAATAAAATAGCAGAGGTAAGACTCTGTCCAGGATGTGGGATCACCGGGCTTGGTCTGTCAGTCTGTCTGCAGAGATGAGCTTTGAAAGCTATGTCTGCGTGCCATATTTCCTCAGGCATATGACTCTGTGGAAGCATTGATTCAGCATCAGGAAGAAGGGAAAGCTGAAGCAATGTGGCATGTAGGGCACTGTTCCCAGCTGTGTAAATGCTATGCAGAGCTCTATGCTTATGCCCATGAGCAGTTTGTTTTCCCAACAGTAGCTAAACAGGGATGGAGATGCCAAAAGGAAGTTATCAAGGTCAGTTGCTGAAGCTAAATCATGACCAAACCATGATCAGAACAGCCACTGTGTAGCTGCAGCAGTGTCCCGCTCACAACAATACCAGCAGCTAAGATGCCACCTTGTTCGGCTGAGGCACGAATCACCCTAACTTGTTCTTCTTTTTATTCTTTGATGGGGTGATGCCTGTCCAACTTGCCAGGGTGTTTCATTGGAGCTTAGGGCACAGCTAGTCCATTTACATCTTGGATTTCCCTTGGCATGTGTGTGGTAGGTCCAGCTGGAGACAGGCACTCTCTGTTCTCTTGCTTGGCTGTTCTGCTTAACAGCAGCTGTGGCAGTTCAGCTCTGTGGATCTGTCTGCCATGAGGCTGTGGCACTGGGCTTATCTGTAGCTGCCTCTGGCATTGGAACAGTGGGGAAGGAATAGATAACACAGCAGGAGAAGGATTCTTCCCTTCCTCTGCTTTCCCCTGCAGATAATCTCACCTGAAATAACATCTGCATTTTGCCCGGGAAATACTGAGTTCAAAACAGATAAACAACACCTGAATGTTTTCAGATCAGTTCTTACATTAATATGGAAACTTTCCATTAGGAAGTACTGCTGCAGTAAATGATGGATTTGTAATTCAGCAAGTTTGGCTTCATGTTCTATATTGGCCTTTTTCCTTTTCCTGCACTACTGTAGTGCCTTGTGGGAGACTGTCCCCTCAGACAGAGAGGTCAAAGGGAGCATGAGTCCTGGGAACTAACTGTCGCTACTCTGGGTATCTGCAGGAGTATTTCCAGCCTTCTGTGTACCCCTTCAATGCCTTTGTTTATGCTTTTGTCTTTCAGGAAGAGGCAGGCAGAAGAAAAGTGCTATTTCTAATCCCTGCAAAAATAATAAATTCACATATAAAATGGCATTTCCCCTGAATGTTTTAGCAAAACCCCTTTGTTTAACTGGAAAAACATGACAGAGAGGCAATTTCCTCCTAAACCAAGGTGTTGACAGAAAGTTGCTGAGCCTAACGTATGATCAGGAACAAAGTGTGCATGGGTTAGATTGTGCTTTGGACCTGACCTTTGTTGGTCGATAGAGGCAGGTAGTGTTGAGGGCTGAAGACTGCTAGAATAACTTTCTGCTATCATTGATTATCTTCCAGAAAGCTCTGTGGTAATGAAAAGGAGAAAATGGTGCTTAGTGGTGTCAGGTGTCCCATTTTTGTTGCTGCTGGGAGAAGGTGAAGCCAGCCTAACCTTTGTCTTCCTTTCTGTTGTATAGACCTGGGTTGGTACTGCAGGGTAAAGGATGGTCCGTCAAAGGAAGCTTCATGAAGGGTGCTGTGTCCTTGTAGAGGTCACCTGAATTAGCAACATCAGCTGTCTTCTCCATTTCTGTGTTTCTGGCATGACCTCTGTTTTCAGTTAACTTCTCCACTCCAAAGAAATTGCTATTTCTTAAGAGCTCCCAGGGGTTGCAGCTCTTGGCTGTAACATTCAGTTACTGAAATACAGAGCTCTTTGGTCTTAATGTTTGCTAATTACTTCTGTTTTTCAGAACAATGATCTCCTCTGGACAGATTTCCATCAGAAGCTGGTGGATCAGGCACTTCTGACCATGGATACATACCTTGGCCAATTTCCAGATATTAAAGTAAGATTGTCTTTAAAATCTTGATCTACAGATTAAACTTCATAAGAATCAATTTCTTGAGATCCATCTTTAGGAGGATGTGTGTGCTGTGTTGCTGCAAGTTCTCCTTTTAGAACAGCCAAGATCTCAGCAACTCTGAGTCATGTGAAAATGTTACGTTCTCCTTTGGATTTGAAATGAGAGTGAAGAATCCAGAGGAAAGATGCTGAAAAGAAAACATAAGTGTAAAACAAAAGGATCCATAAAAATCCCCACTGCATAACAGCACAGTAGGGCAGTTGTCAGCAGTCGCTCACAAACACTGTCTCTCTTTATAGTCATTTAGTGTTTTATTTACTTTCTTCTAGGTACAAAGCATTGAGGAAATAGTCATAAATGTGCTTTACAGGTAGAGCCTAGTGAAGAAAGCAGATTTTTGTGTTCCCTGATGTTCTGCTGTATACATTACAAGCCTGTTGTAGAGAAGGGGAATGCTAGATAAGTGTCTTTTAAGGGGAGATCCTTTCAAAGGACATGGGTTTGAATAATGTCCCATGAACTTCCCCTCACCCACAGTTATGTCCTCTGTTTTCAGAAGGTTATGCAGGAAATGTCTTCACCATATGGAAGCACTAGTAATGACATCACCATATGGGAGGTATCAGCTTGGCTGTGTCCCAGTGAAAACACTGTTTTCCCCACTGCATGCCTCTGAAAACATTTGTCAATATTTGTTGCATCAAGAGGATCATGCTGAATCAAAGGGGGGCAGGTCATAGGCTTGTAAAATGAGTGCTGAACAGCAGTGTCCTTGTCTCTTAGGGCTCCTTGGTTTTGCCTCATTTTTCTAGCCTCTTCTGTTTCTGAAAGGCTGAAGATGGAAAGGGTGAAGAGGTTTGCTGTTGCCTCCCACCTTCTCAAAGCTGTAGACCTGATCGTTCCCTGTAGTAGGATGCCACCTGCCTCAGTTAGCAGCAGAGGCTCGTGCACTGCGTCTGAAGCATAAGGTTTTATTTCAGGCTCAGTGTAGACTCAGACCATCACTGCCTCAGCCTATGTCATATTTTGCCAGCCTTGTTGGCTGTGCACTAGGTCACCTCAGAGTGTTTCTTTTTTCCCAGTCTGAATGCCTTTGGGAATTCTTAATTCTTCTGGGGTTACACTAAGGTTTTACAGTGGGATTTTACCAGGAGCGTAAGACTTGGACCACCCAAATTCCACCAAAACTTAGGGCATTAGGCACTAAGTTCCCATGTTTCCCCATGTCTGGTGTGTTCCCCATGGCACCATGGATTCTGCCTGACTTCTAAATGGGCTGCTAAGATGTGTATGACTTATATTCCTTTCTTTGTCCTCAGATGAATGTCTAGACAGTGAGAAGTTAAAGCAAATGTAGGCACAATTTAAGAAATGCTTTAAAGAGAACAGTACTCACCTCTGCCGTACAGGGAAGGTACCTTACAGCTTTCCAGGGCTCGGCTGTTTCCCATTACTGTTGTCACAGGCAATTGTGTGATCAGAGATTGCTGCAGAAGGACTCACACAGTGTGTCTGTGCCTTGCAGTGTTTCCATGTACTCTAGTAGAAATACGTGGGTGGGTTTTAAAAGACTGAGTTGCAAAAAAGGGCAAGAGTGTCCTTGTCTGAGAGATGGGTGACCTTGAATTAAACTCCCTGATGGGGTGACAGGGAAACTTGGAAGTGGCTGTGTGCTGTGTCAGATGTGGGCAAAAACTCCAGTTCTCTCTACTAGTCTGACATGGGGGAAAAGTCCCCCCTTAAATCCCAGATCTGGCCATATGTTTTATCTGGTGTCTGTGTAAGAGATGCATTAACTGTCAGTTCAGAGATTGTCATGCAGCTGGAAGTCCCCTCTGACATACTGTCTTTGTGCCAGGCACTAGGTGTCTTCTAGTGACCTCAGCTGTGGGGTAGCTCAGCTTCTTCGAGATTCCTCTCTTTGAGTGAGCTGAGTGCCTTGAAATCTCAGTTGGGGTGTGTGTGGGGCTGAGATCCTGCAGACCCGCTGTGACTCACACAGAGCTGCACCAGTATTTGCTGAAAGTACAGAGGAGCATGTGTGGGAGATGTGCAAACTGGTCCCAGCTGGTCTGGCAGAAAGACCAGCCCTGAGTGTGGTTTTGCAGCTTATCTGCAGGAGTCTAGGGAGAGGAGACAGCATCTCCCTGCCAAAGGAGAGATGTTACTTTTGCAAGTAAATCCTAATGCTGATTCTTTGTCTTGCTCTTTGAATTTCTATGATTATGATTGGTGCTGTGATTAAATAGAAACCCTTCTGGCTCCTTGCCATGCCTTTTCACTCTGGTTCTAGGCAGCTGATCACTGATGCTGGAGCAGGCTCTCATTGCTCAGAGGGTGCTTAGGTCAGAGTGGGAAAGAGCTCTGCTGCAACACAGATAGTCTGGGGTGTTTGGGTGCTAGGTAGTTCATAAAACAGAGTAGCCCTGGGGGCCTGAGCCTTGCAGAGGTGAAACTGCTGGGGAAGAGAGCCTGAGACTCCTCAGATGAAGAATAATGAGGGTGGAGGATTGGGCTACAGGTGTGACTGTCTTTTCTCACCTATGAACTTGTAAGGTCTCCATTCCCAGACTTGAATCTGGTACATAGTTGGCTCCCTCATATTTGTTGCAGCTTCAGTGTGTCCCATTTATTAGTGACACAGCACTAAAGATTTTCCTTCTCACTTTTCCTTAATGGCTAGTTACAATAGAGATCTGCATATGGCTGTCGTCACTGCTGTCTGGACCTCCTACTGCAGGGTCCAGAATGCTGTCGTAGACATATCTTGAGCATGTGGATGAGCATTTTTGCTGTCCCAGCAACAGAAATGCCTTTCTTTTCTTGAACTAGAGCTGTGAGCTGGTTAGTCCAGCTGCAGCCCCCAGGAGGTTCTGAAAATGAAGCAAGTGTCTGTAGGCTGCAGGCACGTGGGGAGGCTTAGGAAGCACTGTAGCTGAAAACTATTATATCCAGAGGTGGAACCTGTTGGTTTGATCCCTTTGCTTTCCTTGCCTGCGTCTGCTCTTCCCCCTGAGAAGAATGGTCATTGTCCAAGGTGACTCCCAGGGTCACCTCACTGGATGTGTGGAGTATTCAGTGAGTGCCCTGTGTGGGCAGAGTGTGAAGTGTTCTGGAAGTTGAGTGAAGAGGGGAGAGTTTTTCCTGAGATGTTTGTGGTTTTGAGTGCTGGGGAAGATAATCACAACTCTTTTCTTCATCTTTCTTAGTCTCGTATAGCAAAGCGTGGAAGGAAGCTTGTGGATTATGACAGTGCCAGACACCACTTTGAAGCCCTGCAAACTGCAAAGAAAAAGGATGAAACCAAAATCGCAAAGGTAAAGCAAATGAAAGGATGTGCAGCCATCCTTTTGTTTTGGGAGGTCTGCATTTGCCCACTGAGCAGGTTTTAAGCGTGCTTGTACGTTTTCACTTTAGGTGTATTTCCATAGATTATAGCATTATAGAATCATTTAAGGTTGCAAAGGACCTTTAAAATCATCAAGGTTTTATGAAGTAGTTACGTTTTGCTAGGTATTTACTCCTCATCTGTTTAGTTCTCCTAGAAGGTCGGATGGTCTCTGTTGTGATGGTTCAGACCCAGCATTATCAAGGTGTGTTTCTCAGAGGCCAAGGCCTGGGCACGCGTTTCCAAAAATGTTGCAGGACCAGTAACCTCTGACAGAAAAGCCTGTGTGCAGTGCCTCAGAAAATTTTCTGATTTGTCTGCTGCTTGGGAGTTTTGTCTCCCCAGCTTAGAGCAACGGTGAGAATAAATGTTTGAGTGTTGCTTGTGGTTGGTTGGTTTTGCGAAATCCTTTAGATACTCTAGGGCAGAAACCTTTGGGTGTGCAGGTTACAAGTTTATTGGTGGAAATGCACCCTGTGACACTTGGCAGCTGGGTTCTGTTGTCTGCTGCTCACAATTACTGGATGATAAATATGGCTGAAAACAAAAAACTAGTAATTTTGCCTTGTCATGGTGTGTCTTCTTTCATGCCTCTGAACAGCTTGGTTCAGGGCTAATTGCAGTGCCCTCCCAACATGCAAGAGAGGAATTTTGTTTTTAATTAAAATAAATTTATTACAAACAAAATGTTGATTTGTCTTTTAAATGGAGCTGAAGAAAGGTGACAGTGCTAACCTTGTTCTGGAAGAGGTGTGTGGTTTGGATACCTGCCCAGAAAATGGGCTGTGGATTACTTCTTGTACCCCGAGCGTGTTTGAACCCACATCCTGCCCTCCAGGAGGTCTTGATGTAACTTAGTAGTCTGGATCTAGGGAGACATCCTTAATTCTCTTGAATGTGGGCTGTGACAAGTAAGGACTTCTCGGGATGGAAGCAGTGCAGGAAAGAAAGAGCCTGGATCTGTATTTTTCAGTTAGGCTGGGAAGAATTGTCATCCTTTGCTTAGAGTTGTTTCTGGAGGAGGAGATACAAGTTGTGTGAGAGTTGCTAGTATTTCTCCTACATGGAATCCTGCAACTCTGCCCCAAGCGAAAGAGCTGTGTTTAATGGCCATGGTATCCCTATATTTCAGGCTGCAGGTCATCTGCTCACCCAGTGCATGCACTGTGAATAACCTTGACAGGCAAAGGGGAGATTGATGGCTCAAGTGTCATTGCATCATTTGTGGGGCAAAGCAAGTCTCGGTTCTGTATGCAAGGCATGAGGCCCAGCTAGTTGTGCCTTCTGTTCAAAGCAGTACTTCACTGTTTTGAGGGTAAGAGCAGAATTTCTCTGAGGTGTGGCATTGCTGTTGATGTGTGCCTGTGGGATCTTTGCTGCAATGGAAATCAGTTTTGCAGAAGTGAACCTGTTCAAGTTGGTACCTGTAGACCTTAGTAGCCTGCACTAAACGGGCTTGGGTTTGTTCTGTGTTTGCTGCACTAGCTTGTGTTGCCCCAGATGCTCGCATAGGATGTCATTAATTGTTAAAGTATGAAGAACAGCAGTTTGAAGAGTGAAATGTTGAGATTTAGGACTTGGTGCTCTGTTTCAGATTCAGCCTGTGCAAGTTACTCTTAGTACTTGTATTAAATACTCTTAGTACTCTTGTGATACTTGATCAGAATCTTCTTGGTAGCCCAAAATATGCATTGGATCAGATCTTTTCACCCTCTGTGCTTTAGGCCATAAGCTCATGCACAGGATAGTATGTGACATATTGTACTGTCCTGATTCTGTAAAGATTAGAGCAGTGAATCCCTGACAGCCCTGTCTGTGCGCCCATATTTGCACTCGGGCAGCTCTGCAGGGCTGTGGGCATCAGCTAGGGCTTGGTGTGCACCAGGCTGGTGTCAGATGTTTACCTCTCTGTTCCTGTGGCTGCAATTTTGCTTGTGTGATGTTTGAAGTAGGGTTGTTCTGGTGAAATGTTCTTTGGAATATGATGACAAGCCCCTGGGAAAGAGAAATCATGTTTATTACAATCCATGCAAATGGGAACTGACTTGATTGATGCGTCAAGCACTGTGACTACTTTCTGGAGCTATACGGTCTCTTTTTCCTTCCCTAATACACAGATGTTCTCTTCCCACCAAGGACTCCTGCCACTTACTGCTAAACTCACAGCCTACCATTAAAATAAAGCAATGTGGACTTTCAGCTGTTGCATGCAAATAATTGCAGTGGTTAATTAATCCTGACCTCTCTTTTAAGGAGCTCCTTCTTCACAGCCATGACTTGGAGTAGGGTTGTCTGTATGCTAGGTCACTAACAATTATGTCTGTTGCTCTTTGCAGCTGCCTGGCTGGTGTGCAGTGTCCCAGGCCACACTGGAGCATCAATTACTGCTAAACTTGGCATGCTTTAAAGAATTCACAACTGATCCTCCCAGGATGTTTGTTGTTTTTTTTTTTCCTCACCTTGGTGATACTGGTTTGGTCCAGCCTCTAAATATACACTCTGCTGTGATTTTATTATTTTTATCCTCAAAGATACATGTTTGTGTCTCTCTTGTTCTGTTTATTTTCTCTTTTCACTCAAACATGCTCCCTCCCCTCAGCCTGTTTCGCTGCTTGAGAAAGCTGCGCCTCAGTGGTGTCAAGGGAAGCTACAAGCTCACCTCGTTGCGCAAACTAATCTGCTCCGAAATCAGGTGACTGCTGATCTACCTGGCTCTAACCCTGCATGCGCTATTTTGGGCACTAGATTGCACTATGCAACTAATCTCTAGGCAACGTTCACTCTAGTTCTCTCTGTTAAGTGTGTCCTTGATACTCCTGAGCCACAGTAGATGTGTGAAGCTGCTGAGCAATGAATGAATCTGTGCCTGTCCTATTGATTTCTGTTCGGGTGTGTTAATAATGCAGTATTTTCTGCCCCTAAAATGAAATGCAGATGATGGCAGGCTATGGAATAATGCCAAGGCAGAGGGTGATGTAGTTCCTCTGACTATACCTTTATTTTTCTTTGAAGAGAGGCAGTCATTTTTTATTGTAGCTGTTTCAAAAAAAACCCAACCAAACACTGAAAAGTTGTCTTCTGCATTTATACTGTTGGATATAGCCAGAAAAACCTCCCCATGGCTTCAAAAGCAATCACTGTAGCTGCTGAATTAGGTTGCAACATTTGCCTGTGGTAAAATCCAGATCTCCCCAATGGCCACTGTCCTGGCTTTGTGCTCCAGAAGAGCCATTTCCAGGCACACAGAGTTTCAGTGTGTACTGAGGAAGGAATAGGCCCACACCAGTGAATTTGCACCCTGTGTAATATACTTGAACAGTTCCAGGTTGAGATCATGGTTGCATCATGTGGCAGAACTTGGCTGAATGTTTAGGTTATAGGGCCTTGAAGGGACATAGCAGCTCAGCGGAGAAGGAATTGGAGAAGAGAGGAGTGGCTTCCTGATGAAATCTCCCTTGGTATTTACCTTGAAGCTTCTTCAGGGACCAGAGGGAACTGGCAGGAAACAATCAGTGACATGAAAATGCTTTCAGTGGGCAAGGGATAGTAAATCCTTAACCAGACTGGGAGAGCTCCAGTTAACCTGCTCACAAGCTCCTGGTGAGCTCATCTGTTGTCTTTCAAATGCTCGTACTTTCTCACATTCCTTGTCAGTGAATGAATTGCAGTCTAGAAACAGTAAATTGCTGTCACCTTATACGGCTGAGGGCTGTGCTGCCATCCAGAGAGACCTGGACAGACTGGAGGGCTGGGCACAGAGAAACCAGATGAGG
>JAOXOE010015571.1:0-23669 GCA_028565055.1 Phoeniculus purpureus
GTGAGAGTCTGGAATGGGTTGCCCAGGGAGGTGGTTTAAGCCACATCCCTGGAGGTGTTTAAGGCCAGGCTGGATGAAGCTCTGGCCAGCCTTATCTAGGGTGGGATGCCCCTGCCCATGGCAGGGGGATTGGACTAGATGATCTTTCGAGGTCCCTTCCAATCCCTAATGTTTCTATGATTGTAAAAGTGCCCTTGCAGTCTTGTCCTCTCCAAGCTGAAAAGTCCCAGGTCTTTCAATCTTACAACATCATCTGAGTTGAACCTTAAGCTGGGAAGGTTTCCCAAAGCACCTGTGTTTGTCTTCCCAGGGACATGGTGCTTCTCACAGGCAAGAGATCAGACCACAGCAGAGAGCCCTCTCTCACCCTCCTGCACACCCCTGGCTGTGGGTGATGGTCTCGCAGCCACCACTTGACCTCATGACTGCCTTGGAGATCTGAGGCATTTGCAGCTGACCTTCCCAATGAACGTTTCATTTAGAGCCAGGAGACTCCCTCCTGCTTCTGGCTTCTGTTCCTTGAATCCTCACTCCTGGGTGAAACCCCAGCACAGATGATGCCTGTGAGCAAACCCGCAGGGCATTTGCATTTGTCCCTGGCTGCTGGGTGACTCAGCGAGAGGAGAAGAGCAGCGCTGCTGTCCTGCAGCTGTCCCTTGGCCACTGCCACTCAATTAGCCCTTTGTCACTGTCCTGGAGACAGCAACCGAAAGGAGAGAAGAGGGAGCCAAAAGCATCCAGGCGTTGGTGCTGCAGGGAAGGCAACTCGTCAGGTCAGTGCTGCTGCTGTTCCCGGTTAGCTCCACGGACACTAAAGGCGGCGCCACCACTGTTGTCCTCATCAAGTGAGCAAAAGCTGAATCCGTGAATGTGTTGTGTTTCTGGTGGCACACACGTTCCTCCTCAAAGTGCCTACCAGGGCAGCCAGAATCGTGGAGCTAACATCCAGTGCTGGACTTAGAGCTCTGGAGGCTTCAGTCATGCAGTGCAGGTGGGTTCTTGCTGCTCTCGTGTGTGGGGCCAGACCTTCTCCCACGGCTTCTGCTTCAGAATCACAGAGCATCAGGGACTGGAAAACACCTCAAAAGATCACCCAGTCCAATCCCCCTGGCACAGCAGGATCACCTAGACCAAGTCACACAAGAACATGGCCAGGGGGGTTTTAAACATCTCCAGAGAAGGAAACTCCACAACCCACCTTGGGCAGCCCCTTCCAGTGCTCTGTCATCCTCACCAGGAAGAGGTTCCTTCTCAGATTGATGTGGAACCTCCTGTGTTCCAGCTCACACCTCTTGTCCTATCATCAGATGCCACTGAGCGGAGCCTGGCTTCATCTTCCTGACACCCACCCTTCCCATATATATCAACATTCATGAGGTCACCCCTCAATCTCGTGTTCTCCAAGCTCAAGAGACCCAGCTCCCTCAGCCTTCACTACTCAGGGAGATGTTCCCTTTCTTCATCATCTCTGTGGCTCTGCACTGGACTCTCTCCAGCAGCTCTGTGTCACACACAATCACAGAACATTAGAGATTGGAAAGGACCTTGAAAGATCATCTAGTCCAATCCTCTTGCCATGGCAGGATCCCCTAGACCAAGTTGCACAGAATCACAGAACATTAGGGATTGGAAAGGACCTCAAAAGATCATCTAGTCCAACCCCCCTGCCACAGCAGGGTCACCTAGACCAAGTCACACAGGAATACATCCAAGCAGGTCTTAAAAGTCTCCAGTGAAGGAGACTCCACAACTCCCCTGGGCAGGGGAATGATCTTTCGAGGTCCCTTCCAATCCTTAATGTTCTGTGATTCTGTGAACCTCTCTAAAAACCTGAGATCGGGTGTCTGCTTGACAGCTTTAGAATCACAGAGTCATTCACGTTGGAAAAGACCCTTGAGATCATCAAGTCCAACTATCAATCCTACTCTACAAGTTTACCCCTAAACCAGATCCCCCAATACTACTTCCAAGCATCTTTTAAACTCATCCAGGGATGAGGACTCAACCACCACCCTGGGCAGCCCAGTCCAGTGCCTGATCACTCTCTCCATCAAGAATTTCTTCCTGATGTCTAATTTAAACCTCCCCTGTTGGAGCTTGAAGCCCTCCCTCTGGTTCTGTCGCTAATGACCTGTGAGAAGAGCCCAGCACCAACATCTCCACAGTGTGCTTTCAGATAGTTGTAGAGAGCAATGAGGTCTCCCTTCAGCCTCCTCTTCCTCAAACTAAACAGCCCCAACTCTCTCAATCTTTCCTCACAAGGTTGATACTCCAGGCCCTTTCCCATCTTGGTTGCCCTCCTGTGCACTTGTTCCAGCACCCCGATGTCTCCCTCGTGCCCAGCACTGGCCCCAGTACTCAAGGTGCGGCCTCCCCAGTGCTGAGTCCAGGGGGACAATCCCCTCCCTCCACATGCTGGACACACAGTTTCTGATCCAGGCCGGAATGCCACTGGCCTTCTTGGCCACCTGGGCACCCTGCTGGCTCCTGTTCAGCCACCTGTTCCTGTGGTTTATTTCTGGTGCTCTGTTTGCAAGGTCTTCTCCAAGGAAGGAGCTCAGCACCAATGATTTGACAGAGCGTCAGCACCTAGTCGTGGCCAAGGGCTGCAGCTCAGCCAGTGCTCACGATGATGCCCTGCTGTAGACTGCCAGCAGAGCCTGACAGAACAAGGGAGATGAAGTCTCCGTGGCAGCTCGTTTCCTCTGGCTCTTGCCTGGTCAAGTCAGACCATCTACACCATCACGGACAGGCTGCCCTGTAGCGGTGGTACACAGCAGCTTCTCAGGTGCCCTGTGATACCTACTGCACAACCTCACAGGATCTCATGGAAAAACCACTCGGAGCATCTGCACTTCACCTCATCCCTCCTCTGACACAGTTCCAGGGAGAAGCCAAGTTTTTGCTAGCATAATACTGCTAAAAAACACCCCCACCCCCAAACCCAGGAGGAAATGAACCACAAACAACTATATTCAAAAAAACAAAGGGTCTGGCTGGTGCCCAAGAAAACAAGGAAATTATTTAAAGATAAAGCAAACTGTCCCTACTTCACCCTGGAGCGCTGGAGGATGGCTGGGATTTCCCAAGGAGGCGAGCCGTGGCACGTCCCGCTCCGCCAGAGAGCCCAGCACTGACAGCTGATGAGCTGGATGTTCTCCCCAGCTCCTTATGGGGACACTGAAACACAAACGCTGACCCTAAAAACCCTTCTAGCCATGCGTGTGCCAGGGATCAGTTAGGGCTGGATGAAGCCTGGACTCACTGAGAGGACATGGAATAGTGGAAGAGTCAAGCAGAACGAACTTCCCTTGAACTCACTGATGGGTGCCCTGGGAGTTCTGTCCCACCGAGGAGAGAGCAGCCACTAGCCAACCAGTGCCAGGGAAGGCAGGGCACGGTCTGGTGAGGGCGGGCTGTGTGTCCAAAGTCTGGCTGATTAGTATCAAAGGCTCCAAGTAGCTGAGACTCTGGCTCTGCTACCTCATCCAGTCAGAGGAAGGAAAATGGAAGGTGTCAGTGCCAGCATTTTCTGGAGTTTTCCCACCCTATGGCACCACCGTGGCTGGTGCTGGTGGATCACAGCATCACAGGACATTAGGGACTGGAAGGGACCTCGAAAGATCATCCAGTCCAATCCCCCTGCCAGAGCAGGATCTCCTATATCAAGTCACACAGGAACATGTTGAGGTGTGTTTTAAAGGTCTCCAGAGAAGGAGACTCCACAACCCCCCTAGGCAGCTCATTCCAGTGCCCCATCACCCTCACTGGGAAGAAGTTCCTTCTCAGATTGATGTGGAACCTCCTCTGCTCCAGCTTATACCCATTGCCCCTTGTCCTATCACGAGATGCCCCTGAGCAGAGCCTGGCTCCATCCTCCTGACACCCACCATATATTCATCAACATTCATGGGCTCCTTTCTTCCTAGCTAAAGATGACAAAGCCTGGCCTCCCAGACTCAAGGGAGGGCTGCTGGCAGGACAACCTAGCCAAGGTTGATTGAACCGGCTTCCATTGCCCAGAGGGCAGCAGGGCGGTGCGGGCGGAATTAGCAAAGAAGCCCAAATGAAGCAACCCCCCACCTTTGCCTGATGATTTGTTAGGCAAATCCTCGGTTTGATTAGTGTATCTGCCTCTTCCATTATGACACTGCCTGGCTGCACGGTCTGCGCTTGCAATCCACCTTAACGGCCCCTTTCAACCTTGTAGCGTCTCAGATGAGCTCGTCTGCCCTGTTATCCTTTGGTGATACCAGTTTTGCTAGTACAACAGGCCTCCAGAGAAGCTAAGTCTCCTCATTTCTATTCATAAGTAATTGCTAATTTAACAACATCTGTTTTCTTTATTCTTAAACGCTTTGCATGTCAAAGGATTCCCTCTACTTTCCTTCTGAGCCTACGTGACCCTGGTGAATGCCCGCACTTCCATTCACAGTGGAACTGATTGGGCTGGATGATCTTTTGAGGTCCCTTCCAGTCAGGATGGAGCTGAACACGACTTGGTCTAGGTGATTCCATGATTCCAATGCCACCCTCCCCCACAAGTCCACGTCTAAAGCCAGTGACGTTGTAACTGCAGGGCACTCTTACTGGTGTGGCTCTAGAGACCGCTTCATTTGGTGGGGCTGTTATTCAGTTGTCTTTGTTCCCAGACAGCACATCCTGCAACAAACACTCAAAACCTAAAGACCTGATGACGTTCAAGTGCCCAGACGAATTTACTTCTCTGAAGGTCATGCGGTCGAGAGTCGAGACACATTGCCTCTGGCCTGTTCCACTCTTTCTGATCTGGAGAGGCTGGCAATCAGTAAAGCATCTTGGCTTGGCATTTGCTTTATCTCTTGTTATCACAGATGCTGTTCTGAATAGCTCCTTTTTGTAGCACCAAGTGACTGGGTATTAAAAGGAAAACATACTGGTGGATCAGATGTTTGTCTTCTCTGAAGAACAACACACAGAACTAAATGCTGGCAAACAGCGTCCAGCTTCCTAGTAGACCAGCAGCCACAGAATCACAGGACATCAGGGATTGGAAGAGACCTCGAAAGACCATCCAGTCCAATCCCCCTGCCACAGCAGGATCACCTAGATCCAGTCATAGAATCACAGAACATTAGAGATTGGAAGGGACCTCGAAAGATCATCTAGTCCAATCCTCCTGCTGCAGCAGGATCAACTAGATCCAGTCACACAAGAACATATCCAGGTGGGTTTTAAATGTCTCCAGGAAAGGCGACTCCACAACCACCCTGAGCAGCCCCTTCCAGTGCTCTGTCACCCTCATCATGAAGAAGTTCTAGCCATCCAGTCTGTAGCGAGCATCCCAACACACCCAGGCATTCATAGACCGAGAAACCTTGTTCATTTCAATGCTGATTCACAGAATCACAGAACATCAGGGATTGGAAGGGACCTCGAAAGATCATCCAGTCCAATCCCCCTGCCAGAGTAGCATCACCTTAAACTTCTGCGAACTCTTGGAAAAGGAGCTCTTTAGCAGCTTTAGGTAGGTCTTTAAGAGCACTGCTGGATAGCGGCTACAGCGAGACCAGCTGGGTCACCGCTGAGCACTTCTGGAAATGCCAGAAGATCTTTCGAGGTCCCTTCCAATCCCTAATGATTGGATCTAGATGATCCTGCTGTGGCAGGGGGATGGACTGGATGATCTTTCGAGGTCCCTTCCAATCCCTGATGTTCTGTGACTCTGTGATTCTCAAACCCAACCAGAGCTGCTGATGCGAGGTGGATCCTCATGATTTTGGCTCTCAAACTACCTTTTTCATTCAGGATGGGCTTTCCACAAACCCATTCTGCTGTAGGTTTACAGCTGCTTGCTAAAAAGAGCTGAATCTTAACCTGCAGCGGGAGCAGCTTGACAGCACAGAGAACTACTGTCTCAGGGGCACACGTGCTGCAAATACCACCGCACACAGTCAGCCCTTTCAAAGACATTTAAAAACATCATCTCCAACAGCTTGTGTGGCCATTTGTCAAAGACAAATGGCATTTGGGGAGCCCGGGGAACTGGGAGCAGCCATTAGGTAGGTCTGAAGCATGTGTCATCTGCTTAGTACTGTGTCCCCTTCCTCACTGCCTCGTCTCAGAAGGGCTCTCTTTTGAGATTTGGGACATCAGTGGGGAACAGGAGACCCATCTGCAACCTGCTGATTAGCCAGTCATCATCGTAGAGAGGGATGGGGGTACCGGGCTGAGGCCAGCCAAGTGAACGTGTAGTAGTGAAAGCTCCAGCGCCACAACGATGGGGGAGGCCAGATTACCTGGCTTCTGGGGAGGGCACTTTTACACTGACAAGAAAGAGAAGGGTGGGAATGCTGGCTGAGACACCCCAGAATCCTTGGCATCGACACCAATTCAGTGGGTTCAGCCATTGGTCTTGTGGTTTCGTTTCTTTCCGGGCAGGGACCTCCACAAGCTGATGGGTTCGCAACTGCTTTCTTTTCTCTGGGATAAAAATACTCTGCAATGGTTTTAGTTTCCAGCCCTAACAGCTGAGCCCTGGTCTGAAGGGAGTAAATGTGTTAGCCCACAGCGAAAGCATCCAAACAGGTGGAAAGGACAAGGCAGGGTAGAAATGAAGGGTGGAGAGTCTGGTTCTAGACAGCATTCCTGTTTCCTGTCTGAAAACAGAGAGAAGGTCCTGTGGGTTATTTTAAAGCTCAGACTTGTATTCCCATCCTCATGCAAAAGAGCCCTGTGCTGGGAGACTTCAGGAAGAAAACAGCTGTGGAGAAACTATCTGAGGAAAGAGAAAATTCTGGATGCTCTGCTGATGCTTCAGTCAGAACCAAGTGTTCTGACAACAAACCTGTGATTTCTATTCTGGAGCCAGCTGGAGTTTCCCATTCAGCTTTAGCAGGGGGCTTTCTTTTCTTCTGAGATGGCTCTTTATGAAAATCACCCTAGTTCTGAGGCTGCTCTGTCAAGCACAGCATCACAGAACATTAGGGATTGGAAGGAACCTCAAAAGATCATCTAGTCCAATCCCCCTGCCACACAAGAATCCCTTAGATCAAGTCATCCTTCTTCACAGAATTTCAGAAAACCAGGAATTTGAAGGGACCTAAAATGATCATTGAGTCCAATCCCCCTGCCAGAGCAGGATCACCTAGATCCAGTCATTAGGGATTGGAAGGGATCTTGAAAGACCATCTAGTCCAATCCCCCTGCCACAGCAGGATCACAGCATCACAGAATATTAGGGATTGGAAGGGATCTTGAAAGACCATCTAGTCCAATCCCCCTGACACAGATCACTAGATCCAGTCACACAGGAACATGTCCAGGTGCCCCTGAGCAGAGCCTGGCTCCATCCTCCTGCATGGAAGTATTTGCCACAGAGAAGTGTGATCCCGTGCTGTAAGGCTCTCTTCATCCAAATCCTGTCTGGATCGCAAGTAAGTCTCGCAAAGGCAAGGGCTAATGCACTAATCCATGCGGGTACTGTATGTCTTTACAGAAGCTTTCTTAGAAGAGAGAAGTAAAGACTAAGGCTCCCGAGGCTTGTCCTGCACAGAATGTGATCAATAAAGTTATTCAATGTTTTACACAAAAGCCCTCACACGGATCATTAGGGCAGAAACTTTAATCCACGGAGGTTTAGAAAGGAGGAATTTCTTAAGTAGCACCTGGGACTTCTGTTTTCATTTGTTTTCCTCATTTCCAAGTCCGAAGGGACTTGTGGACGGCAAATCTCCCCCAAACACTTTTCAAACAAATACTGGGGAGGAAAAATGAAAAGGGGAGTAATGGGAAGCCAAGAGGCAACCTGATCGGCAGCTATTTCAGGGGGCACTGACTACTGCCCCAAATCACAGGGATTGGACTGGATGATCTTTTGAGGTCCCTTCCAATCCCTGATGTTCAATCATCCAGTCACAGAAGCAGAGAACATGAGGGATTGGAAGGGACCTCAAAAGATCATCCAGTCACAGAGGCTCAGAACATCAGGGATTGGAAGGGACCTCGAAAGATCATCCAGTCACAGAAGCTCAGAACATCAGGGATTGGAAGGGACCTCAAGAGATCATCCAGTCACAGAAGCTCTCAATGGAGGGCAGCTGCTGCCCTGGCAGGGCAGCGACTGCTGCAAAGTGCACGATGCCCGACCTGATGTGTTCCTGTGCGACTTGATCTAGGTGAACCTGCTCTGGCAGGGGGAGTGGACTGGATGGTCTTTTGAGGTGCCTTCCAACCC
Source organism: Phoeniculus purpureus (assembly GCA_028565055.1). Taxonomy (NCBI): domain Eukaryota; kingdom Metazoa; phylum Chordata; class Aves; order Bucerotiformes; family Phoeniculidae; genus Phoeniculus; species Phoeniculus purpureus. Next base: position 8,216 of record JAOXOE010015571.1, read on the forward strand.
CTAACGTGCTGTGATGGCCAGCCCTAACCTCACTGCCCACAGCCCCCTAAAGGAAGAGGACAACTGCTCCAAGCCGTGCGAACGCTCTGCCTGGCTGTCCCCGTGGAGCGAACACACCGCCTGTCTTAGCTATGGCAAACGTGTTTGCAAATCTCTTCCTGGCCAGCAAGGGAGGGGTTGGTGGGGTGGCAAAGCGACAGAACCGGGACCCGCTCTGTGCCAAACACATGAGCTGTTCAAAAAGTGCGATGTGTCACGGGCTCATTATTCATCGATGCTTCATCACAGCGAGTTCATGGCGGCATTAAAACAGGAGGGAAAAAAAAGCCATTATTTCCATGACATGCTGGAGACACTCCCTCCACCCTTTGATTCCTTCAGTAAGCTGGAAGGAGGTTTGTGTGCGCCTGAGAATTGTGCTACACAATGCTGCCCTTTATTCTCCCCGTGAATTACTCACACTGTGCAGCACGTAGGAAAAAAACCAGCCACCACCACGTTTAGGGCTTATTTTGCTCTTGAGTAACAACAGGGAAACGCTCAGGCGAAGCTGCGACGCGAGTTTATGTCTCGAGCGTTTTTCCCGAGCAGCGCTGGCACCTCTGCCCGCACTCGGTGCTTGGCATCGTTACCCTCCCGTGTGCACAGGAGCAGCCAAGCACCTTCCCCAGCCCCCTAAGTGCTGACCTCAACAAAGGAATGACTGTTGTCCCACTGTACAAGTTCCTGCAGGCTGTTAAACAACTGAGGTGGAAAGCGCCCGCCAGCCAAAGGGAGCTGCTGCTGGGGAATGAGCTGCAAGTTTGGGGCGGCGTCGGCGGAGCACTGGGGCAAGGGTGCCCCAAGAGAAGCCTCCCTGCGGTGCACCTGCCTAGCAGAGGGCTTGCACCCTCCCCACCTGCCTAGCACAGGGCTTGAACCCTCCCCACCTGCCTAGCACAGGGCTTGAACCCTCCCAAGCCGACCTCCGCCCCAAAGAATGCAGATGGGTATATTTGGACTGAGTCGTCTGGCCACCAGATCATTCGGTCACTCGTTCTGGAGGCTGCTGAGCCTCTCAAAGTTTATTTCCTAATACAGACAGAGGACCAGATTCTTTGTTTGCAGGTTTTTTTTAGAGAGAATCAACTTAGACTTGATATTGGGAAGAATTCTTTCCCAGCAAGGGTGGTCAGGCACTGGAATGGGCTTCCCAGGGAGGTGGTTGAGTCGCCATCCCTGGATGAGTTTGAAGATCGTTTGGATGCGGTGTTGAGGGATGCGGTTTAGAGGTGACCTTGTAAGGTAGGGCAGATGGTTGAACTGGACGATCCCAGGGGTCTTTTCCAACCAGAGTGATCCTCTGCATGTGAACTTTTACTACCTGTGGCACTCTCCACTTGAAAGATCATCCAGTCCAATTCCTCTGCCACAGCAGGATCACCTAGACCAAGTCACACAGGAACATGTCCAGGTGGGATATAAACGTCTCCAGAGAAGGAGACTTCACAACCCCCTGGACAGCCCGTTGTTTTCACTCGGCAAGGTTCCGTGTCCCCACCTGGGCAGAGCTGCAGGCATCCTTCTTAATGACACCCGAGAACCATTACGTCTTTCCACTGAGAGCTAGATGTTAGATAAGGAAAGACTACTAACGGGAAATTTAAAGCCACGTAAATCGAGAGTCTCATGGAGACAGCGATCAGAGGTTTTGTTCAACGAGAAGTCTTGGGCAATTTGTTGGCCAGCAGTTTTGTTCCCTAAAAGAGCAGTTTCAATTGAAAGGAGAAAATCTCAAGCCTTTCCCATTACTGTTTTACTGGAAAGTATCTTAAGTTCTTCTTTCTCCACAAAGCTTTTCAGCCCATGTGCTCCCTGTGGTGGCAGCTCAGCTGCTAGGAGGATTATTGCCTCCTGCCCTCTCCACTGCCTTGGGGCTGGGAACTTCGATTGCCTTTGTATGCAGCCTGAGCTGCTCTGGGGAGGGCAGTCAGATGCTCTATGCCCCAAATCAAGTGCATTAGGAAAGGTCTAAAGCTTCGATGTTACAGCCACAGGTCCTCAGCCTTTTGTCACCGCAGCCTGATTGTCACCCTAAGTCACAGAACCCTAGAACATTAGGGATTGGAGGGGACCTCAAAAGATCCTCCAGTCCAATCCCCCTGCCACAGCAGGATCACCTAGACCAAGTCACACAGGAACATGTCCAGACGGGTTTTAAACATCTCCAGAGAAGGAGACTCCACAACCCTCCTGGCAGCCCGTTCCAGGGCTCTGTCACCCTCACTGGGAAGAAGTTCCTTCTCTGATTGATGTGGAACCTCCTCTGTTCCAGCTCACACCCATTGCCCCTTGTTGTGAACATGTCCAGGCGGGTTTAAATCTGTGAAGGCGAAACATCTTATTACTTGCTCTTGTTGTATTATGATGATCTTTCAAGGTCCCTTCTGATCCCTAATGAGTCTATGATTGGACTAGATGATCTTTCAGGGTCCCTTCTGATCCCTAATGAGTCTATGATTGGACTAGATGATCTTTCAAGGTCCCTTCCGATCCCTAATGATTCTATGATTGGACTAGATGGTCTTTCAAGGTCCCTTCCGATCCCTAATGAGTCTATGATTGGACTAGATGGTCTTTCGAGGTCCCTTCTGATCCCTAATGAGTCTATGATTGGACTAGATGATCTTTCAAGGTCTCTTCCGATCCCTAATGATTCTATGATTGGACTAGATGGTCTTTCAAGGTCCCTTCCGATCCCTAATGATTCTATGATTGGACTAGATGGTCTTTCGAGGTCCCTTCCGATCCCTAATGATTCCATGATTGGACTAGATGGTCTTTCGAGGTCCCTTCCAATCCCTAATGATTCTATGATTGGACGAGATGATCTTTTGAGGTCCCTTCCAGTCCCTAATGGTTCTATGATTCCTGGCTTTTTAGCCTTCCTACAACTAAACAAGGGAAGTGACTCAAGCAGGTGCTGATTGTCTTCCCTCTGGTGCCATCACCCTTTCCCGTTGTGCCTGCCATTAGTAGCACAGGACACGCGTGAGTAATCCAAACGAGTCTCTTTCTATCTTCAGCAAAACCCCCTGTTCAGCACTCGCCTGTGCCAAGTGGCAGGCGGCAACTGCAAGTCGGTAATTGCGCTGTTAGCACATGCCAGGGCTCAGATAAGAACCAGTCTGGGTACACGCAGCGTATTAGCAAATCCTCCAAGCACCGGCTCCGCACAACGAGATTCAGCATTTTCATCCACGATAATGTGCTCTAATTAACCGGCGCACGGTGCTTTACCCTAAACACAGGGCTTGACTAGAACTCTGGGAACGGGATAATGGAGGCTTATTAGGTTCATAAAGAATCATGTGTTCTGAGGCTGACTTAAAAATACGATTAGACGTCCTTTAGAACAGGCCAAAGCATTTCAGGCTGAAGCAGTCCCCTGGAGGTCAATGAAATTATGAAATAGGTTTGGAAATCAGTAAGGGCCGTCACTTCTGCTCTTCAGAGAATGCAAATGCTCTAAAGAAATGCCAGAGGCTTTGTGGCTAAAAGGCACCGTAAAGCAGCCTCAGAGTCTGGATGATTTTTATCACAGAACATTAAGGATTGGAAGGGATCTCAGAAGATCATCCAGTCCAATCCCCCTGCCACAGCAGGATCACCTAGATCAAGTCACACAGGAACATGGCCAGGTGGGTTTTAAACATCTCCAGTGAAGGAGACTCCACAACACCCTTGGGTGGCTTGTTCCAGTGCTCTGTCATCGTCAGCATGAAGTTCCTTCTCATATTGATGGGGAACCTCATCTGTTCCAGCTGACACCCATTGCCCCTTGTCCTTGGCACCACTGGATGCCACTGAGCAGAGCCTGGCTCCATCCCCCTTTCCACATTTATCAACATTAATGGTGTCACCTCTCACTCTCCTTTTTTCCAAGCTCAAGAGACCCAGCTCCCTCAGCTTTTCCTCGTCAGGAAGAGGCTCCACTCTCTTCATCATCTTTGTGGCTCTGCGCTGGACTCTCTCCAGCAGTTCTGTGTCCTTCTTGATCTGAGGGGCCCACAGAAGTGTTGATTCTCTGACCATCTGTCTCACTTCAGAGAAGTGCTTCACCTCTGCAGCTTGGCATCAGGCAAGCCAGCCCATACATCAAAGAACTAAAGTCATAGTATAATCCTTGGCTATACTGGTCTATCTTTTGAAGCTGTCAACTTCTAAATGTCACACGTACTTCTTTTCGGGTAGGCAGTGAGCATGTGCCAGATCCTGCATACTCATCTTAAACATGAACACAGACAAGGAGCAATTATAATCTGGGGCCCAAGCTGGATGAGTTCTTTAGAATTTAGAGATGTGGTTGAATTCTGTTTCTTTTCTTACCTATTTATACGAACAAAAAAGACACCTGCAACGTGCACATTGAGAAACAGGAAGATATCAGCAAGAAACAAACCCACTGGGCACACTAGAACACTCTGCCTACCCTCTGAATTCAGCAACAGAAGCAAGAGAACCCATTAAGAACTTGAAAATGTCACAGCTAAATGTTAGTCTTTACAGACCATTTGGATGCCATGAGAATGATCTATGCCAGGCTGTGCTCAGACTGAAAAGTATCTGATTAGATGATTTCGTTAGATTTAACAACCAGAAACCACAGAGTCCAGCACAGAGCCACAAAGATGATGAAGGGAGTGGACCATCTCCCTGATGAGGAAAGGCTGAGGCAGCTGGGTCTCTTGAGCTTGGAAAGAAGGAGAACTGAGGGGTGACAATGTTGATAAATGTGGAAAGGGCAGGTGTCAGGAGGATGGAGGATGGAGCCAGGCTCTGCTCAGTGGCATCCAATGATAGGACCTTCTTATATTTCATTAAATTTCTCCCTGCCCATCTCTCCAGCCTGTATTTATGCTCTAGCTGTGTCTAGAGAGTAGTAGCTATACAAAAAATATTAGAAATACTAGAAATAATAAATCCTCTCTCAACCACCAGATGACAATGTTATTTCAAGCTGTGAGAGCTGTTTTGAAACCAGCACTTGCAGATTCTGACATCTCGTGGAATAACAGGGTAACTGCAAAGCTCCACTCATTTTAGCTGAGCTCTTTGGATTGATTTGCTTTGATTTTGAGGAGTTCTTGGAACCAGCGTTGATGCAAAGAACAATATTTTAACTAGAAAAATACAATATTTTCACTGGAAAATACAAGGAGATTAAGTTTACAGCCAAACATCGCTCTGGGGAATAAGTATCAGGTAATTGCTCTCTTGTTTATAGATGCTGCACAAAATTGCACTGCAGAATAATTCGATCTTAAGAGTTTGTAAGCTCTAGAAACCGTTTCCTTTTAACGTTCCCTACACCCACAGCTTTAGATCAGCTGCAGTCTGTGCACAGGAGTCTGCTGGATGTTTTCTGGGTTCTGAGCATGGTATTTAAATACTGCAGATGCCCTGACTGCAAACACCATGATGTATTTTGGGAGTTGGCAAACTGCTTCCTACCCTGGTCCACAACATCTATAAGCTGGCAGTTCTGGGGCAAACTCTACCTGTTGCCAGCCACACAGTGCAGTATATGGACTTGGTGATCTTGACTTGGTGATCTAGGGCACGATCACGTTAGACATAATGATCTTGTAGGTGTCTTCCAACCTTAACGAGGATATTTGCCCACTGGCTTCCCACATGGACCAGCAAGCAACCAACATACTCTTCCATGTTAGATCTGGTTACGCCTGACTGAGTTACTCTCCATGGATACCAAGTCATCCTGTCTGGTACCATCCTGTTGCTCTGCTCTAAGTTTGTGCTTAAATACTGTAGAAAAACCAGGACTATGTGTTTTTTGCTCTTGAAAATGCAAAAAGAACAGAAGTAATTGTTGCCCTCAGTACAGCATACACACATTGGTTCACAATTCCTTTCAGTTCTAAGATTTTCAGTTTTTATTATTCATTGTTTCACCAGTATTGTCTGCCTTAGGCATTCATAAAGAATCCTTCAGTATCATTCATAAACCCCAGTGCATCAACACAGCTTCTGGTGAAGTCAATTGTTTCTTCATTAGCAACAGCTCTTTGGCAATTCCCCCTCTGATGGTTGGTTGAATTACTTCTATCTTTTCATTTCCTAGGCTGTTGTTGGTTTTTCTACAGCCACTGGCATTTATGAATACCCTCATCAGCTCTGTACTTGTAATATGTGATGTAGTTTGCTTCCAACCACATTAGCTGTTCATACAAAAACAATGGCATAGAGTGTATTCACTGGCTTTGTCCTGCATTTGCAAGGGTTCACCTATTAACTCTCCCTATTCCTTCAGACAGGAATATTTAATCTCAGGTAATATGACCACACTCACAACAGTGCAATCATCCTCCAAACAAATGGTTAAAAAAGTGGTATTTCCTTCTACTTGCACCAGTCTCAGACCAAGGTAACAAACCAAAGCCAGCTGGGAAGCTTGCAAGATCTCGCTTGCTGGATGGAAAGGGAGGAACTTTATTGACATGGAAACCTATAATTTCAATGCACATCAATAATCAATGGATTAAATAGCCAGATGAGACAGATCTCAAGAAAATGAGATCAACTATAGTTGTGAGAGAAATTTTAATGTCCAAATATCAGAGGTGAAAGAGCCAAAACAGCGACAAGGAAGGTGTTAAATCTGATTGTTGATCCAGACTGGTGTTACAGGACTCAATGGGAATGTGAGAAGTGAAAGAGCACTAATCCGATGGGGGAGCATCAGTATCTCTGCTCTATTGCTGCTATGAAAAGGAGTCTTGTGTTGATTTTGTCTGTGCACATCCAAATGAGAGCTGCTGCCCTGGAAAGTTTCAATCAGAATAAATGACAGAGAGGGGGAAAAGGTCAAAGTATTTAAAAAAGATGTTCAGAGGGACAAAAGATGCAGCCACAATGCAAATGCAGAGGTTGCACAACCACAGTCATACACAGGAGGACACTAATTAGCTCAAATTGGGGATGATCTGGATGAAGCAGAGGGAATGAGACTTTCTGGTTATTGTTTCACACAGCAAGAAGAATTCTTCCATGATGGCTTTCTTCTGTTTCTGGGGCATTTCATAGCTACCAGAGATCAAGAAGTCATACTGGATGCTTCTACATATTGTGTGCATTATGAGTTCAGGTTTGGTAATATCTAAACCATAAACCTTATTTCCCTGGAGAGAAAACTCTACTGAAGTAATATGGCCCATGCATCAGTCCAAAACCAGGCAGATTTAGAATTCAGGTGCTTGACTAAAAGATCTGGATGTGAAACATCAGTCACAGATAGACAAGCACTACTACACAGATGAGGGATGAAATCTAGTGAATATAGAATCATAGAATCATTAATGTTGGAAGAGATTTCCAAGATCAAGTTCAACCATGAACCCCTCCATGCCTAGGTCTAATGGCTGGAACTAGCTTGGCTCCATTGAAACTCATGCCATGCCGTCCCATCCTTTCTCCAGGGAAGGAGAAAGAGGGAGGGTGGTGGTTTACCATCGATGGGTTTCAGCCAAGCTCCATCTGTGGGGCACCCCCAGACTTCCGCTGTGCTTCCACCAGCCCCTGTCCTGGTGCCAAGCCTTTTTGGGGAGCTATGGTCTTCAGCCTTTTGTGCAACCCTCAACCCTCCCTGTGCTTGGTTTTTGCCAGTTCCAGACTGGGATCTTCCAGAACAGAAGCAGAATGAGGAACTCAGCAGATACTCACATCTATTCCCACTTGGGCTGAGCCACCTCTTGCTGTTGTGGGGAGCAAGACCTACCCAGCCATCCATCCACAGTTCAGGAGGTTCCTCCAATGCATTGGTGACAGTATGCTGATGCAAATGGTGGAGGAGCCCACTAGGAGAGAAGCGCTGCTGGATCTTGTAGTCACCAACAAGGAGGGTCTGGCTGAAGCAGTGAAGTTTGAGGGCAGCCTTGGTTGCAGTGATAGAAGCCAGAGAATAGTGGTCAATGGGACAGAGTCTAGTTGAAGGCCTGTATCTGGTGGAGTCCCCCAAGGGTCAGTACTGGGACCAGTCCTATTCAATCTATTCTTTAATGACTTAGATGAGGGATTAGGGTGCACTGAAGACACAAAGCTGGGTGCTGTTGCCGACACTCCAACAGACTGTGCTGCCATTCAGCCAGACCTGGACAGGCTGAAGAGCTGGGTAGAGAGAAATTTAATGATGTATAACAAGGGTAAGTGTAGAGTCTTGCATCTGGACAAGAACAACCCCAGGTGCCAGTATAGGTAGGGGACTGACCTGTTGGAGAGCAGTGTAGGAGAAAGAGACCTGGGGGTCGTGGTGGACAGCAGAATGACCATGAGCCAGGAATGTGCTCTGTGGCCAAGAAGGCCAATGGCATCCTGGGGTGGATCAAAAGGGGCATGGTTAATAGATTGACAGAGGTTCTCCTGCTCCTCTACTCTGCCCTGGTGAGACCACATCTGGAGTAGTGTGTCCAGTTCTGGGCTCCTCAGTTCAAGAGGGACACAAAACTGCTGGGGAGAGTCCAGCACAGACCCACAAAGATGATGGAGTGGAGCATCTCCCTAATCAGGAAAGACTGAAGGAGATAGGTCTCATTAGCTTGGAAAGAAGACAACTGAGGGGTGACCCCATTAATGTTGATAAATATGGAAAGAGCAGGGGTCAGGATGCTCCATTCCCCTGATCATTTTAGTGGCCCTCCTTTGGACACTCTCCAGTCTGTCTACATCTTTCTTATGCCGGGGGGTCCAGAACTGGACACAACACTCCAGGTGAGATCTCACCAGGGCAGAGCAGAGGGGCAGAATTACCTCTCTTGATCTGTTTGCCACAGTTCTTTCGATGCAGCTCAGAATGTGATTGGCCTTCTGGGCTATGATCGCATGCTGGTGGCTCATGGCCAGTTTTTCATCCACCAGCACCCCCAAGTCCCTTTCCACAGGATTGCTCTCCAGTAGATCCTCTCCCAGCCAGTACTGATAATGCCAGTTACTCCGGCCCAGGTACAGGACTCTTGAACTTGCTGAACTACATAAGGTTATAACCAAAGAAATAGATTGGAATGGCACTGCCTTCTAGAATGCCCCATGCATTCAGCTGATCTTCAATTCCGTGCTCCACATAAACTTAGGCTAAACAATTGCCTTATTCTCCAGCTAATCAGGCAGGAATTTAATTCATTGTCTCAGAGAAGTGTTGAAGAATATTGTGCCTTTTCTCTCCATCTCAAATTCTCTCTCTTTGGCTCCATCCCCTGTAAAGGGGGTGGTGGGTATGGGGTACAGCTCACAGAACAGTGCTGCATGTGCTGCATCCGTCTTTGCAGTAAAACCAGAGGGAAGCCCACCATGTATAGGAGGGACAGTGGAGCCCAGATGAAGCCAAATGGCAGGGAGGTTGGTCTGGATGATGTTTCGAGGTCTCTTCCAATCCCTGAAGTTCTCTGACACTCCCAATAGGCATGAGGAAAACTGCTTGGAGTCTGAAACTGAGCTTGCACCTACTCAAGATCCTCAAGACTTTAGGAGAAAATCAGTTGCTGGTTATCACTCTACTGTTATTGTACAAACCTGTTAGGAATGGAGACGGATTTCAGAATCCCTATGGAAATAAACCTGGATGTTTCAAAGAGGTCTATGCATTTTTAAATGCAGCAGTGTAGAAAAATGAGACAGTAGCCACTAAGGAACTGCAAGTTACCCTGACACTCACAGGCATCTTTTTGCTCCAAGAAGACCTCATTTTTCACTTTGCAGCAGCAAACATGTCAGAGGAATAAATGTTCTGGCAATGGAATGGATTTGGGGATTGGAAGACAGGTTGGCTGGTGGTAGAAGTCCTGTTGTTTGAGCATTCCTTTTGCTGAGAGTGAATGCCAGCAGCATGTGTTCAGCTTCTCCTTCTGAGCTTGTACAGAACACCCAGTAGCTGGAAAATAAAATCTTCCACTGTGAAAAAATAGACACTTGTCATTGCCGAACCAGAAATTGGCAATAACATCTCTAGCAGATGTTTGGGGTTTTTTTAAATGCCATTTTATCTTTGATGTGATTAATTTGCTACCTGAAAAAAAATATCAACATGACATTTCTGGGCTCAACCCCTTCCAATACTAAACAGCATCTATCATATCTTCAGCGGAATAACATTGTCTTTCAGTGCACGGGCATCGATGCCGTTATAAAGGCTTAACAAGGATAAAGACAAGCGCATCAACCTAAAAATGTCCTTGAATCGCTGGTTACTGAGCAAACAGTAAGTATGTAGATTTGGGCTGATGTGAACTCAGTGATGAGAATGAATGCTATTCATTCTTCTTTCCGTGCAGAAAGCTCATCTGCGCGTGTATGTAGGGACTGCGCTCATTCTGATGTTCTTGCCTACACACAACAGTATTGGCGTAGCTACTCAAGCCTTCAGCTAGAGCAGTTTCTCTCTTTTGGATATATTCTGGTCTTTCACTGCATTAGACCATCGGGGCAGTGGGAAACAGTAATTTCAGAGCACAAGAGGTTTTTTTTTCTCCCTGTCTTATCAAGGAAAGCATTTAGGAGTCTTCAAGGAAAAAGAGGGATCTTTGCTTTGCAAGGAGCATGTGAGCACTCTCGCCACCCGGTCACAAAGGCAGGGGATGCTCTCGAGGCCCCAGGCGTGTCTCAGTCTCTTGCATCACTGGTTGAATGAATATTTTGGCTTTACAGCCTCTAAATTTGCTCCAGCTAGTCAGACAATAACATTACATCATGCCTACAAGGATTTAATTTTACCTTGAGCACAAGTGGTCTCCAGTATGACTGTGATCCAACTAAATCAGTTTTCTAAACTGGCTTTGGACCATTTTTCTCAAATCAAGGTAGGCTACGGGATTCAGTTGCCTGCAAGTGGCTGTCTAGTACCCCTTTAGATGCTTTGGCTTGTTTCAGTGGCTGCTGTTGTAGACCGTTGGGGTTTTGCTGTCATATCTGCTATTTGGTACCTAAAACAACACCAGAAGACTGAAGATAGATATCTGAATGATTCATTCTGTCCTTTCCCTTAATATCATCTCAAGTTATTTAAACATCACTGTAAAGTTATTTTAACTCTGCATCTCTGTTCTCTTTCTTCTGCTCTGCATAGTATTATTCCACTTTATTTTTAGCTGGTCTGTCTGTGAAAAGTAGAAACCCGGTTCAGATTCTTCAGTGGAACTGTAACTGGGGAATGGCTACAAGTTCCCTCCTTTATAGAACATATTCTCCTTAACACCACCAAGAAAACTGGTACTCTGGTACTCCTTCTTGAAAACAAGGACTTAAACATCAAGAAACACTCTACAAACCTACTCTAAATCCCATTTTAAGCCCAAGAGGCTTGGAAGAATCATTGCTTATCATCTATCTGAATGTATGATGATCTTTCCTCAAAGTTCCTCCAGAAGGTTATTTTCTGAACTCTCAATTATTCCTCCACATTACTGACATCTCCTGTGACAGACAATACCTAAAGAAGCAAAATGGTTCAAAATGAAGAGCTCAAGGATAATAGCTTTATGTTGAAGTGTTTTCCAACCTCAAGTATAAAGACTGAAGCTAACAGCAATGTGTCTTCAAACAATATTTAGATAACCTCATGGCCTCCAGATCAGCTTTTCTTAGCAGCATTTTTCCACTATAGCAAATGAATTTATTCTCAGAAGAAGAATGTCTACATTCTGGAAGAGACTGGCAGAGGAGAACAATGTGTCCTCTTGGCTACCAAATGCTTTCTAGTTATTAAGCTTTATTCGTTTAAGTTAAAATCAACTGTTGAAAGGAAGGCTATTTTCTTCAGTAACTGGTTTTAGAATGGACCCTGGAGACAGAAGTTAAAGCAAGCTGCTGTTTTGCTGCAGCCGAAGTTCCAAACAGCATCTCTTGGAATGAGCAGGCACTTGGCATCACCTCCAGACTCGTTCTAAAAATGAAGTGTTTGCATTTCTAGAAATCCATATATCACCCTTGCACTACCTGCAGGAAAATGCAGGCAGGCTTTAAAAGTACAGCAGTATTTATGATGTAGAATTATCTATACCAAACTGCATGCATAATTCAGGCTTTCCAAGCTTAATTTTTAATGTTTTCTTACATATTCTCACCCAAAACAAGCTGTAAGGTTCTTCATGTTTACAGTGTATTTTTATTAAATTGACATTTGCCCACATTTATCGAAAATTTCAGAGCAACCTTTGGCTCACAAGGAAGTTTGATGTGGTTCTGGCACACCATAGCCCACGTTCATCATTAAAAGCAGCTATTTCAATGTCGGTTATTGGAAAAAAAATCAAGATCTAAAGACGAAAGCAGAAAAAATATCGTTAAACAGAAATGTAATTTAGCAGAAGAAAATAGATTTCTTACAAAATTCAATTTCAAGTCCCGTATCCAAAAGGCAATTAAACACAGAGAGTGAGACTATACATGTGCTGGCAGCTCTATGTATGTTTTAGCACCTCGTCTAGTTAACAGCCTTCGTTGTTTAATGGTCGCAGCTATGAAATTACATCTCTACATCTGCACACTAAATTAATGCTCTGATTTCTGTTGTAATAATGAAATCTGTTACCACAACTGTCTTTATGAAAGGATTGATCATTGTTCGTACTAGCTGCCTCAGTTCTCTGCAGGATACGGGTGTCCCTGAAGGCTGAACAGAAATCACCAGAGCACAGTAGTTAGGTTATTTGCCTCTTTCACCCATCCACATTTTATGTCTTTTCAATGAGACACAGATGATAAACTGGATGAGGAAACCCTACAACTGCCCTCAGGATATACAGTCCCAAGACACAAGTCCTATGTCAATCGCATACATTCACTACAAGTTGTGAAATGAAGTTAACATCACAATTTCTTACTGGTATTTCTAAGACTGTAGAGAAAATTACACCCATTTCACCACTGAGCTGATCCCTTACTCAAAGCAGTGCTTCAGGTACTAGACCTGAGCAGGCAAAGCTCAGCAAAAAGGTCTATCCTGTGGTGACAGATCACAGGATTGAAAATATTCCTCCTTTACCACCACAGTCTTATTCGACATACAGAGGAAACATGGAAGAAGTGAGGGACCAATGAGACATGAGGAAGAGAAGATATGAGAGAGGGGAACAGAAATGTCTTAGTGCAGAACACACACAGGGGTTTTGGATCATTACTAGCAAGAGGGCAGGTAGCACTTTATACGCAGAATGCACTGCGAATCAGTGACTACTCCTCACTTAGGGTGGGATTAACCTAAAGGCACCTGTTATGGTGAGGATGTCAGTGTGTGACAGAGCCAATACAAGCTACAACAGTGCGTGATTCACCTCATCCTAAGTAAATGCCTACCTGGTCAGATGAACTCTGTTGATTCTGTTGGGTTGAACGTCCAAGCTACAATGATAGCCAAGACAGCTGGTTTGTATGAGGATTATCTATAGCTCCACATTTAGTCAGATTAATGCCTCACCTGACTCCATAGGATCCGCTTGAATAATTGCCATGAAAGAGATTACTTCTGATGATGAGTGTTAGAGCAAGCGAGGGAAAAATCCAGGCTTAGACACACGACCAGACATTTGGAGCAGAATAAAGAAGAATTTTAGCTGCAGTGTTCCTCACAGAATGAACACACTCAAGGAGGACGAGGTACATCTTGTACTAATCAATGTGCCGAACAGACACAATGCCATACTCAAACTTGGAACAGCGTTAGAAAGAAAAGCAGACTCTCCCCTGAACACTCACTGTTTGATGCTTGAAGTATGTCCACTAAATTTAGAATCTACCACAGCTCTTGTGCTTATTAAGTTATTTAACTAATGGTGTTCAAGCAGAGTAAAGAAGTAACTTCATAATAAGGTCTCAGAGCCATAATGTTCAGTCCCACTGCCCCAGCTTGTGGCCAATGTGAGGAGTGATTCATTCTGAGCGCAGATGTTCCCTCACACAGCAGTGTTAGCATCCTTCTCACACTGAATCAGTTGGCTCCCGTTCCCAACGGGAGACATATGTTCCCTCTGCCTTTGGTTTCACACTTGCGGAGTTGCTGTTTGCTTGCTTCTCCTCCAGCTCAGAAAGTGTATGATTTCTGCTTAACTGTGAGTTGTCTTCTTATTCCAAGAGCTCAACATCTACTGAAACATTAATACAAGCCCTACAGGACTCATGTAAGGAAGGAAAAGGGCAAGAGAGACTTTTAGAAATGGACCAACCCACTGAACTTTATTCCACGACGTAAAAAACACCCTCTCAGATTGAAACTCCTAAGTTTCAGCAGACAAGTAGTATATGTGGGTATACAGGGGTACAGGAGGATATATCAGTTCTGAGGTAAATGCAACAGAACGTTTCATGGTTAGTTGGCTGGGGAGAAATTTAATGAAACATAACAAGAGCAAGTGTAGAGTCTGGCATCTGGGCAAGAACGACCCCAGGTACCAGTATAGGTACCAGTATAGGTACCAGCAGATCAGTCCCCTGCTGGAGAGCAGCATAGGAGAAACGGACCTGGGGCTCCTGGTGGACAGCAGGATGACCATGAGCCAGCAATGTGCCCTGGTGGCCAAGAAAGCCAATGGCATCCTGGAGTAGATCAGAAGCAGGGTGGTTAGCAGATTGAGAGACGTTTTCTTCCCCCTCTACTCTACTGCATCTGGAATATTGTGTCCAGTTCTGGCCCACTCAGTTCAAGAGGGACACAGAACTGCTGGAGAGAGTCCAACACAGAGCCATGAAGATGATAAAGGGAGTAGAACACCTCCCTTATGAGGAAAGACTGAGGGAGTCGGGTCTCTTGAGCTTGGAGAAACGGAGACTGAGGGGTGATGTCATTAATGTTTATAAATATGTGAAGGGTGGGTGTCAGGGGGATGGATTCTTGGTGGCATCCAATGATAGGACAAGGGGCAATGAGTGTAAGCTGGAACATAAATATGATAATGAACTTCCTCACAGTGAGGATGACAGAGCACTGGAACAGGCTGCCCAGGGGAGTTGTGGAATCTCCTTCTCTGGAGATGTCTAAAACCTGCCCGGACACGTTCCTGTGCGACTTGGTCTAGGTGATCCTGCTGTGGTGGGGAGATTGGACTGGATGTTCTTTGAAAGTCCCTTCAAATCTCTAATGATCTGTGATTCTGTGATTTCCCCTGTCATCCAAAATCAGGGATATAAATGCAACAGGTTTAAAAACTTAACAAAAAAAACTAAATGAAGAAGCAGATTAAGTAAAAAGGGGCGATATTTCTCAAAGACTGCAGAGCAATGCAACTCAATCAGTTCTCACAGTGTTTTGGAAAAGATAGGTAAAATCACAGAATCACAGAACGTTAGGGATTGTAAGGGACCTCTAGAAATCATCTAGTCCAATCCCTCTGCTACACCAGGATCACCTAGATCAAGTCACACAGGAACATGTCCAGGCGGGTTTTAAATGTCTCCAGAGAAGGAGACTCCACAA
>JAOXOE010015582.1:0-23669 GCA_028565055.1 Phoeniculus purpureus
TCAGGAGGATGGAGCCAGGCTCTGCTCAGGGGCATCTAATGATAGGACAAGGGGCAATGGGTGTGAGCTGGAACACAAGAGGTTCCACATCACTATGAGAAGGAACTTCTTCCTGGTGAGGGTGACAGAGCCCTGGAAGGGGCTGCCCAGGGGGTTTGTGGAGTCTATGTCTCTGGAGACGTTTAAAACCTGCCTGGACCTGTTCCTGTGTGACTTGGTCTAGGGGATCTTGCTGTGGCAGGATCTTTCAAGGTCCCTTCCAATCCCTGACGTTCTGTGATTCTGTGATCACACAATTTGCTTTGTTTGGGGGCAGTTTGTGCCAAGACAAACGAAGGGAGGAACCTGGGGGGCCTTGGTGGGGCAGTTCCAACCTCCAGTGAAGGTCTCTGCCGTGGTCCCAGCCTTCAAGATTTGTGGGTTCAGGCTAAGATGGTTTTGTGCCTACAAAGGAGGTTCTCAGTCTGCATTTAGGCACCTGCAGAAACACCTCTCTTCTCTGGGACTGCTGGAGGGCCTTCAGCTGCTACTAAATCCAGGGAGATTTCCCAGAACATGCCCCCTCTGGAATCTAAGCTCCTCACAGCCAGGTGTCCGACTCTCAGAAGGAGGAAGAACTACTCTGTGCTTATTTTCCTTAAGACCAAGCGCTGCCACAGGGACCAGCCAGGAGGAGAATGGGGGTGCTGAACAGAGCACGCCGAGCAAATAAACTTGGAAGGGAAGATTTCATATGAAAATCAATTTGGAAGGGAAAAATAACCCAACCCTCAGTCTCTTCTCCAGTGAGAGAAACGGAATTAAATCTCAGGCTGCTGATAAAGCCACACAAACAGCCTAAAAAGGAGAGAGAGAGAGAGAGACACTGCCTGTCTAAGCTGTTAATACTCCAGCATAAAGCCATCTCCCTTTACTGGAGCTTAGGCTGGGAGTCAGAATTTCCATTTCAATGCTCTCCCCCTTTTTTGTCGGTTGGGATTGAGAGAAGAGGAAGCACAATACCCCTAAGTCAAAAGCTATTACGACTTGCTTAGTGACAGGGTAAAAAAGCTTCTTGTGGTTTTGGGGGGGGTGATTTTTAATGAAATAATCCACAGGGCTAAGTCCAACCTGCAAAGTGGGACCGGCAGCTCTGAAGTGGCAACGCGCTCTTATCTGTCTGTCCTGAGGGTTCCTCAACTGTCGCTTGCTTGTCACCACAACAGCCAGAGTTAGCTGCAGGAACGCGCCGCGCGGAACGTCTGCTCGCTTGCGCTTCGCATGGGTTTTACACGACCCCGGGGAGCTGTGCTTGTCCGTTCATTTGATTTCTCCCCACTCTGCCGCTCGGATCATTAGTGGGAAGCACAGAATTATCTGTCTGGTCATTTACTACTAAGCACTTCTTTCCAAAAACACAAAGGCAGCAGAAGCAGCAGCACAGATGGAACAAAACCTGCTGCTGTTGTTTCCCCCACTGAAAACAGGGATTTTGCTGGTAGAAAACTTTCCCTGTGAAAAACTTTCTGGCTGTTCACACGAGTTTCCTGCCTTTGCTCTCGCTCCAGCACATGTTGGGAATACAGAGAGACAGGGCAAGGAGCTTCACTGCTTAATAATTCAGCTGCTCGGGGATGCTCCCGCTGCTGGAAGCGGCCGGCTCAGGTCTGCTCTCCCCACAGCGGTGCCTGTGATACGCTGGCGCAGCGCACGCCACAGCGCCTGAACCCGCTGACCTGGAGGGCGAGCTGCACGGCTCAAAGGCACCTGCTGGCAGGGGACCAGGCGCTGCTTTCGCTTGTTGTGAGCTGAGCTGGTGTCAGCAGCGGTACGTGGAGGTGGGAAGGGAGACGTGCGCTGGTTTGACTTGCAGCCAGCACGATGCTGCTTCTTTAATTCATGGCAACGCTTCAGCCCAGACACCTTCTCCACCACAGCCCAGTTCAGACATGATGGAGAGGGAGAATCTTACGAGGGAGGAGACACTGTCACCTGGAACAGGAGGCCTCTGAGGCCAGAGGGGCTTGGCACGAGCAGGACGCGGCCCCAAGGGCACTGCTTGCCAAAGAAAATCAGTCAGCGGGACACTGCTGGACACAGTCGCTCCTGTCGTCTCGCCCCATACATCTCTGCGGAAGATCACTCCAGGTGGCAGCACCATCAATCTTCCTCTTCTCCCTGCAAGCCCCATCCACCTCTGGAGCTGGGCACACAGACACCTCTGTGCCCATGCAGCAATGGTAAGAGAGGGTGTCCCAGCTCTTTTACATCACGGAGGCGATGCTCTGAGCACCGGTAACCCCAGATGAGCTACTGAAGCTCCCTGAGATCTGCGTGTGCTGGGGAAAAACAGACCTGAGAATGACGTCGCTCACTTCATCCCCCTCTCCTTCCTTCTCACACCTGCATAGCCACACATCTGCGGGAGGGTGACATGAAAATTTACTCATCTCAACCACCCCCGGAGCCGACCCGCCGCGGCCCCTCCTGCATAACTAATGGGCACCTGTCAGGAGGCAGTTATTGCAGTTCTGGGAGGAGAGACAATCAATCAAACAGCAACCGCTGCCGTTCTGGGGACGAAGCAAACACTTCGCGTAGGAGCCGGGGTCCTCCCTGGCCAGCTCCCCCGAGACTCGGACTAAGACGGATGGAATTGGTGATTTATTCATGGCTTTCAATTCCAGTTGGACTCCTTTTAAAAGAGCTGCGTAACTGGGAAGGAAGAAAATGGCCTCGCTGAGAAGTCAAGGGAAACGTCGTCATCGATTTCAACACAACCGGGATGCTCTCCCTGAAGGGCAACAAATTAGCTGCTGGTGTAACGGGGCACTTACCGTATCTGGAAGTCTCATTCGTGGGCAAGTTGGCTCGAAGAATGAAGTTGTTGAGGCTGTTGAGATAGGCTGGGAGGCTGTGATAACCTTCGGGATTGTACCAGACCTGCACACAATTGAGAAATTGAAACGATTTGGGAGAGAAATTGTTACTGATAACGTTTTGGGGTTGTTCTGCTTCCGTGAATGAATCACTCCACGCTTGCTATCTGCAGTTACAAGCGCTTCGAGTTAAAGTCCAGTGATTAAACCACATCCAGTCGTGGAGGAGGACAAAAGCACATTTTGCTTGCAGCACAAGCAGCCCCTCCAGCTTCGTCTGTCTTCTGGGGGGAGGAGAAGCAGCTAGGTGTGCAACAAGGACCAGGGTCTGCCCTGTTGCCAACACTATTGAGGTTTCCAGGTATTAAACCTGATGTGTGATAAGCAAACAGCTCTAGCGTTCTCATCTGAGCTGAAGCTGGAAGATTGGAGGAGTGAAAACACCAGCAAATTCATTACCTGAGCTCTGAGCCTTCATGAAACAAACCCTGTGCTTCCATTTTACTGTAGCTACCGCTGAAAGCATCACTCAGTGAGGATGCAAGTAGCTCTCTTGTTGGTGCTACCTCACATTTCAGCCCTGGTGCCTTACAGGCTGATGAGCTACAACCTTTTCGCTGAGCAGAAGCAGAGAGAGGGGTCTATCAGAGCGCAGCAGCCAGCCCTAGCTAAGATACACACGTTCTCTCACGAGATAAAAGTGCTCCTAATTGAACTTATCACCTCTGTGTAATACAATTATGACAGCAGAAAAATTGTCTCCTGCTAGCAAGAGACGTCAGACAAATAATGAAGAACACAGGGAGAAAAGGAAATGGACTGCAAGGCACCTCTCCCATGCCAAGCTGCACATTGCAGAGCCTTGCTCTTGATTTTCTGAAGTATCCCTGAACTTCACATCCTGGGGTGCATCAGAAGGGAGGGTTAGCAGATGGAGAGAGATTCTCCTCCCCCTCTGCCCTCCTGAGACCACATCTGGAATCTTGTGCCCAGTTCTGGGCCCCTCAGTTCCAGAAGGACACAGAACTGCTGGAGAGAGTCTAGCACAGAGCCACAGAGATGATGAAGGGAGTGTAACATCTCCTTTATGATGAAAGGCTGAGGGAGCTGAGCCTCTTGAGCTTGGAGAAGTGGAGACTGAGGGCTGACCTCACTCATTAATGTCTATAAATATGTGAAGAGTGGGTGTCAGTAGGATGGAACCAGGCTCTTCTCAATGTCATCTAGTGATTGATAGGACAAGAGGCAACGAGTGTAAACTGGAACATAAGGGGTTCCTCATAAATATGAGAAGGAACAACTTCACAGTGAGGGTGATGGAGCACTGGAACAGGCTGCCCAGGGGAGTTGTGGAGTCTCCTTCTCTGGAAATGTTTAAAACCTGCCTGGATATGTTGCTGTGCGATTCGGTCTGGGTGATCCTGCTGTAGCAGGGGGATGGGAGTGGATGATCTTTCAAGGTCCCTTCCAATCCCTGATGGTTCTATGGTTCTGTGATTAAAAAAAAAACCCCAACACTATTTTAAACACAAAATACTCTTTTATTTGTCACTGAAGGCTACACATGGTCACTTCTGTCTGTTTCCTTTGTTTTTCTAGAAGGTATCTACATCTGCACTTATTTACAGCCTGGTTGTATTTACATAGTCAAGAGTACAGTATTAGAAACACAAAGTGTTGAGAAAAAAAATTTCTCAGAAAATTAGTTCCAGACTTCAGGAAAATTATTACACAGGGTAATGACAAGAGTCTTCAGTACTGGGCTTACACATGCAGCTTTGATCCAAAGTCCTCTTATTAGCTGGAGCTGCACTGGTGCACTAGAAGTCCTCACACAAAATAAACATTTATTTATTTTTATATAGAAAAATGTGATTCTTTGATAGGTTATTCCAAAACTGTCCAAAAGTTCTAACTTTCTTTCTGAGAAGTTCTGTTGTTTGCTTGAACAGTTTCCAGCTCTGAGGGAAAAATTAATTACATATATATGTATGTTTGCATATTTTTAGTTCATTTTCACTTGTGGTTTTCTATATGCCCCTGCCCGGAAAGCTCTGATCTCTGGGATGGGTTGAATCATGTGGCACTTTGTCAGGAACACAAAATGTTATGGTCATTTAAGGAAAACAGGCAAGAAACACAAATGTTTTTCCTTGGATGGGCTGAGCTGTTTTGGTTTAGAGTGCAGAGTGTGGAAAAGCACTGTGGGATGGAGCTCCCAGGACACAAAGTACTCCTTCATGTGCTTCAGGGGAGAGTTCTGATCAGGGCTGTTCTTGTCCCCATGGTGTCTGAAGTTGCTTTGCAGTTGCACATAATTTTATTCAAACATAGAGATGAAAAAACCCCCAGCAAAACAGCGCAAAAAAGCTGCGAGGATTTTTTTAGAAATAAACTCATGAAAATTCTTCATCATAACAGGGGTATTCAAATAACAAAAATAGTCATTATAATGGAAAGAGATACTGAAAAACTTGTTGTCCTGTGCAGGACTGTAACAACAGGAGCAAAACTGCCCCAGGCTACACTTGGTGTGAGATGGAGGATGCTGCCAGTGAGTAGCAGACAGATTTCACCCCACCAAACCCAAGGCCAGGCACAGCATCTGTATTTCCCACTTTTGCCAGTGCCACCAGAGTGAGGAGATAAAGTGAACAAGATCTAAGGAACAAAGCCATCCTTTTAGGTCATTTACCAATATGATCGGTGCTTATATCCTGCTTTAGCAGGGAGTCAGATTAGATGATACTCAGAGTTCCCCTTCAGCCCTACCATTCTGTGATTCTGTGATTCTCCATCCCATTTAAAAAGTGGTCCAGGACTAACTGAGATCCCTGGCCCTGGTTTCGGTTATGGGGAGACTGGATCTAAGCAGACTATCAACGCAAGGAGAGGCCCTCTCTGTGAATCATAAAATCAAATTCTAAAACTTTATGTTAAGAGCCCTGTCTTTGTGTAATGGATTGCCCTGCCATCTATCACGGTGACGTAAATCACAGCTGAAAAACTACTTTATTAGATTTTATTATTTTTAACAATTCTATTCTGGTTACACCATCTGTACAATAGACCGAGCAGAATCTCACACTGATCCCTACGCTCAACAAAGCAACTACAGGTAGTGCAGAAATCCCTCACTGTTTCTAAGTTATGCCCAAATGGTGTCTCAGGGACTGCTCCTAATCATCTGTCTTTTAATCCCAGATTGAGCACCGGGGCTCTTAACAACCTTCATCTCATTGGCTCTTGCCTGGTGTTGTTTAGAGTTGTTGGCCCATTTTCATTGTGGCTCTGATCAATAGCTGTGATGACAAAGATATGATAAGCCGCATTATCCCTCCGGTCACTGCTGCTTAATGGTTTTTCCAAGCTTGAATCTTCACTTGAAAGGGAAAAAATAAAGTGCTTAGCGGAAACAAACATTTCAGCACCCCTTGCGATGCCACATTACTCTTGCTCCTCTCCCCTTGCACTGAGCATACAGGACATATTTCAGCTGCTGAACTTAGGGTACTGGCTCATATCTGGATGCCACAAATCAGTCCCATCACTGTTGTTCAAATAGAGCATGTTTCAGTACCAGAATTGGCTATTGCAGACTCAAGCTGTTGGTTCTTACTCACCACTCACACCAGGACCTACAACCCCTGCTCCAGGCTGCTGTCCTCTTCTTCTGAGCTGTAAGCCTTGGCCATGGTCCTTCCCACCACATTTTGGACTGGAGTTCAAAGGAATTTAAGCTATGCCTTTGCATTTTGAAGGAGAACTTTTTTGGTGGAGGAGCAAGTTCTCTTTTGGGGAGTCAAGGAACTAGTGACTTCTCAAAGTCATGCATGAAACTGCAGTGACATTTCCCCTTGGTAATGGGGGAAACTGGCCTTTGAAAGAGCATTCAGAGATATGGGGTACTGATGGTAGTGCCATGGAATTTTCGCCCAGGACTTTCCAGTCTTACAAATTAAGGATCTGCTATCCCCCTTCCCATAAGCAAAGCAAGAAGGGTTGGGCAGCCACAGCACAGCACGATGGGGAGGCAAATGGGACAGTATAAAGGCTGGGCAGAGGCGATGGGGCCATCAGTTGAGTGGAAATGCTAGTGATTGTCCCTATGGTGTCTGAAATGCAGTGCAGTCCTTGGAGGAGGGCACGGCTTTTTGTGTTCACAGCCTGTTCCTGCAACCTTGACAGGAATGCACTTGAGATCCTGCAGAAAAAGTGCTCTTCACTAATGAAGGGGGGAAATTTAGGACTTCAGTGCCGAACATGTTTGTTTCTTGTTTTGCCATCTAGGTAAAGTGGAAAGCTATCAGAGGCTGAGGATCCAGCAACATGGCAGCTGTCTTCAGGCAGGTTTGTCCCCAACACTAAACAGCCATCTCTTTTAATACTTTTCTTGGCTTTGATAAAGAGAGGAGCAACACATACATATATATTTACATTTTTTTCCCTCTTTTTTTTTTTGACATAATGTTCATGGTTCCTGCAATGGGTGCAGGTCCAGGAGAAGACTCCAGCAGGCAGACCCAGTAGGCGGGAAGGCATTTGCGTCCCAGCACTGCTTGAGGGTGCTGAGAAATGCAACAAGAGCTGCCTTCTCTCAGAGCATAAGGGCTCCAAGGTCTAAGTATGCCGTACGTGCAGAGCTGGACCATAAGACTCTTGAAAAATAGGTGAACACCTCAAATCCATTAGCTCATGTAATAACCTGAAGAGTCTGTGTAAGGCTGTAGAGGTGCCATCTCAGGCTGGCAGGGTTCCAGTAAGAATATTTCACACTCAAATCCCTTTCCTTGGCTGTGTGGAAAGGTGGTCTATTTACTCTTCATTACTTCTCTTAGCATTGTAACGCATGGACAGGGATGGAAATAGAAGTGCCACTTCTCTTCGGAGCTGCTCTGAGGGGAGCAGTGCAAATGAGATGCACATTGAGCTCTCTCTGCAGTGCAGGTCTTTGTGGAGATTTATGCCTTTCAACCCAGCTTCCCACAGGTCCTTTTAGGTTCATGCATGATATTTTAGACAATAAACGCCACCATAAAGTTGAGGTTTTGGTGTGACTTGAGGAAGGAGATGCAAAGAGATGGGTAGTTCTGGGAAGATGCTGCTGCCTCCTCTGAGGAGGTGGCAACTGCTGGTTTGACTGGCCCTAACGCCCATCAGCACATTCTCAGGGCCACAGAAAGCTTGCAAAGAGTTTGATACCAGCAATGCAGACAGCAATGTCATGGCCTTTTAACCATCCCTGGCAGGCAGCTGCCTAAAGCAACTGCTCCCTTGCCAAAGCCTAGAGCTGGCTTGGCCAGTGAATCTCCTCCCAGCCAGCTCTGCTAGAGCTGGATAGCCTTTCTAACCCAGCTGTCCGTGCTTCACTCCTGCCAAAGTAAAAAAGGTTGTGTGCTGCAAGGGCTGGTTCAGAATATAGCACCAGGACACATCAACCGCATTGTCACCTTTGCTGCAAGCAGAAGCAAAATAGGACCATGCCAGTGAGTGGCCCCAACATGGGTCAGCCCTGGGGCTCTGCAGCTGCCAAAACTCTGGCCACACAGGTGAAGTATCAGGGATTGGGAACTGGAGGAGAAACAGTCTGTTGGGGGAATATCCATCCCATCGCCTCCCTCCTGGCAAGCACTTGGGAACAGACAGGCAAGGCAGACAGAGCTGGCAGCTGGCATCTGCGGGGAAACGACGATAGCACTGGGGCTGCCAGTGAGGACTGCATGCCCAACATACACCCGTGCTTTGTCTTGGCACTAGAGCCCTCAGGAAGGTATCAGGTTGTATTGGAGGATGTCAGTGGTGGCAGCATGAATGCAAGAAGGCTGCTTCTGGGGACACGGGTGCACTGTTGGGCTCTGAGTAAGGAATCAGCCTTGGCATGGATTTGCATTTCTCTGGTTATCTCTCTGCAGAATCAGGAAGCAAACCCCAAAATGGACAGAATAAAAAAGAATCAGGACTGTGAGAGACACGGTTGAGCTCTTAAGAGTCAGAACGTATGCAGGTGTCAGTGTGATAGAGAGGTCTATTTGGGACCAGGGTTGACCATCTCCACCTGGAGCTCCAGTGAGAGGTGGGGGAACACCTCTGCATGCAGGAATGACTATCACAGGGCTATTTCAGGCTGGGAAGAGGATGCTAAGCTCATCTTGTTCTCTTGAATTTCAAGGGAACTTGAAATTTCTTGCAAATACCAGAGCACAGAGGTTATGTGAATACAAATTACATTAGCACACAGAATAACTTTGTCAGCAGCTTCTTATTAAAGCACTTGGTCCCTTCCATAGTGGGCATTTCCAACCTCCTCCTTTTTCACTGCTAACAGTAAATTTGAGCTTGTGTAAGAAACAGTGAAGAGGGTTGATTCCAATATTCTCCTTCTTGTCCGACCACGCACAAGCTGTTGCTACTTATTAAACTTTTTAAAATCCCTGCTGCCAAAGTCCCCAGGAGACGTTTATCTGCCATAGTCACAAACGACTTGCCAGCATGCTACTCAAAACTGCATTTCCCAGCCAATAAATACAAGCTCCAGAATCAGGAAAAGCAGGGTTTGGCTTGCTCTAATTTTCAGTGGTATGTCACTTGGATACTATAACTACTTTAAAATTCAAATCAGCTTCCTAAAAAATGAACTTGTTTTATCAGATACAGCACAGTGGACTGTTAAACACATAGCCTCGTGTACCAAAACACTATACATTTAATGAAGTAATGTCATTAGCAAATGTACAACATGGGTGCATTAAATCCACCTATAGAACAGCTCTATGTATGATAAAGAAGATTTATTTTAGCTTTTCTCAATAGAGCAGGAGTCCCTTTCTTGGCTTTTGCTAGGTTTTTTAACTAAAATCAGGATTTGAGCACACACAAAAAACCCCAAAAGTATCTACTCTCATAATGAAAAAAGACTGGTTTTTTTCCTTTTTTTATTCCAGTTCAGGAAGGAAGAGAATAATCTTGCAAGTTAATATAATCTGTTCCTTTGCCTCTATAATCTACTTCTGCTCAGCAGGAGCCCCCCAGAAAACACTTTATGTCCCCAGTGAAACATGAAAACGACTTGTAAGGTCTCTTTTGAGGCACGTGATTTGGATGGTCACTTCCAGAGTATCGGAATAAGCATTTCCATCTCCCTTTCTGCTGGGGAAGAGCTCTTCAGCATGCCGCAGGTCCCCGTGTTTTGGGTGGAATGCTATCTGTCCCTGCCCCAAGTCAGAAAGGGTTGGGATGGCACAAGTTAGCACAGACACCCATTTTGCACTTCACACCTAAGGATGTACGTTGATGACTCCCCACTTCAAATTCCTCACAAACTGGGGGGGGTGGGGGGGTGGGAAACAACCATAAAAAAAAAGGACAAGAGACAGTAAATTTCACTGTGATCACACTACGACAAAATATACCTTCTGTTCATTGCAAAAAACACATGAAGGCCAAATTAAAGAGAAAAAAAACCAAAACATGTTGCATGAGTTACAGTGCAACCATATTCCTCCTTCTGTTTCTATTTTCCTCCCCCCACCACCTTGTTCAGCTTAGAAAAAGGATTGAGTACAACACAGTCAGGTAAGTGGCCACAAAAGAGTAGCTGTCTTTGGCAAGAAGTCACCGCATCAACCCTCTCTGTCACCTTCTGCCCATTTCGCTCTGTCTCATGAAGTGGATGTTGTTGGCGCTGTCTGAGAGTTCGGGGTACTGCTCCACTGAGATTACAAAATAGCCATTGTAGCCCTGTACCCGGCCCGTGTTTAGCACTTGTTGCTTCTCCCCTTCTGTCCACGAGCGAATACCCTCCTCCCCATCCTGCAGTCTCTGTTGTTCCCGGGACCAAGCTTGGGCAACGGCACGCTGTCGGGCCAGCTCCAGGACACGAGCCTTCTCCTCATCCAAGGTGGTCCCATACCGAGTGTTCAGACACAGTGCACCGTACTGGAGCTGGATATCTGTGTAACGTCTAGTCCTTCCATTTAGTACCGTGTTGATCTGGGATACTGTCACATTCACACCATTCTCCAGGGTCCTCTGCCCACCGCTGAGGCCCAAGATGGACAGGTCACCCTCTGACGGCCCTTGCTTAATGAAATAGTGTGTGTCAACACCATCGATAGTGAAGTGCAAGTTCTCCAAGTAATGGGCATTGTTCAGGATGGCTGCAATCCTCCGCCCATCCTCGTTGGCCACACTGATAATGTCGGTGGTCACACGCCCGTCCTTCATGGCGAACTTAACACCTTTGCCGAAGATAGAGCCTCCAGAGGCGAAGTTTTTGTTCTTTGGGATCTGTCGGCACCCAGCAATACTGGAACTGTAGATCCGTTCAAAGTGTTCAAGAGTGACAAAAGCCTTCAGCTGCTTCTGCACTTCACATTGGACTCCCAAAATTGACTGAGCAGGGAGAGGAAGAAGAGAAACATGTATTAGAAAGAGAAGGCTGATGACCCAAAGGCTCATTAGCATGCTGAAGACCCATAGAACATCCCAGAATCATCTAATAAGAAGCTCTATATTTTCTCCTCACCAACATTTTTAATACTTTTTAATGAAAAAGAGCTGTTGTCAGGCTATTCCTCCTAATGCTCCTTGTTTCAATAAACACAATTGCATTTAATCTCACAGACCAAATGATATACAGGCAGAAAAGGATTTTTTGCCTCAGTGGTATGACAGTTTGATTTGGACCTACAGTTATGCTGTGCTCCATCATTCTTCACTTGCACATAAGAAATCATTCATCTTGTGGCCACGGTGCTTTGTAAAATGATTTAAGATTTTCTGTGAAAAAGCATAGGTGTATTTGTAAACCTTATCTGTGTTTTAATTACACCTTGTGGTTTCTTGTGCTACCTTCAACAGCGCTGCATCGCAGATACCACCCTCAAACTGGTCACAACCTACTTCCACCTGGCCCCGTGTTGTTCAGTACTTAAGGAAGGCCCTAAATCTAACTCGTATTTCTTGCAAACCCTCTACAGTGTGCCAGGCTCCCAGAGCTAAGGCCAGCTACATCTGATGCTCAAGTTTTGGCTCATGCTGATGAAAAACTGCTGGGATACAACAGGCAGGATGATTTGCAGTTAGGTACAATACCAAGTCACTTTTGCTGTTAGAAGCAAGCATGCAGCAAGTCAGCAGCTCATCATTACTGCAAAACGTCTTTGGAAGTGCTCTCATCAATTGGACTAGATGATCTTTTGAGGTGCCTTCCAATCCCTAATGATTCTATGATTCTATGAAATAAACCCTCCTTCCCATGGGAAGTGTCTCAAACTCTATTATTCTCAAGTAATGCTATTAAATAAATAAAATATAGGATTTAGCATTGCAACTCACTCAGAGGCTATGAGCAGTTGTGATCTAGAGAACTACAGGGGAGCAGAGGTACACAAGTTTGAGAGCACATTTGGGTTGTAAAGCATTAAAATGCCCTGGACTGACTTTTACTCAAAATGCCAAGCAGGTTGGTATAGATCCTCCTTTCCTCTTTTGATTCACAGCGCAGCAGATCGAGCAGGAACACGTCACCTATGAAAGAGGATCTTTCTGATTCTCCCTATACTGCCTGTGGAGGCAGTCTAAAAAGCGTGATATAATTAACAGACTGACAGGGAGTCAAACTCAGCTCCCCTGCCAACTGAACAAGGGCTCCAATTATGCAAAAAACGGGTGTGATTGATTATAGACGTCATCACTGATGGACTTGCATCAATTAGGTTTCCAGGCTTCATGAAACACCTACTGTTCTTAGTAAGTATATAGTGCACAGTCTTGGTTAGCTATTTCCTCTTCCAAGAGGTTGAAATGGGTAGTTATTCCTCTCAGGTACTTCTCATATGGACTGACTCTCAGTGGTCTCATTACCCAATGTCACTTCGCTCTTCCAACTTCCCTCTTCCAACAAGTGATGGGAAAAGACATTTCCCATTACTCACACTCAAAATTAGGTTGACCCAACAAACCAGCGGGTTTGGGCACCTCTCCTTTGTGTTTTTTTCCCATCTCAAATAAAAAGTGAGTTTGCAATGATCTCTGAAAACCTGAGAAAGTTCAGGACACACTAAGGTATCTCAAGTGGCTCAAACCAGATCTCTGCTGGCTATAACGTAAGTTCACAAGTTGAGACCCAAATTTACGTATCTTAATCAAGAACAAAGTCACATCCAAAGTTTCCACTGGGAACTGGTTACAAGGCTTTCCCCATCTTTTGTCATGTAGGGAAGTAGGAGGTGAGACACGTGAGGTCAGACATGTACAAAGCAGTAATGCTGAACATCACCATCTCTTAACAATTACAGGAGCTAAACACATCTTTGCTATTTTGAAAATGAGCCTAGGATGACCCTGAAATAACTTTTAAAGTGTATTTCTTTGCTAAAAACGTGTATTTGGGAACAGCACTCTCTTAAAGGTAAAGCAAACACATCAACAGTGAAAGAATCCCCCAACAAATTCAGGCAAACCAGAGTACAGGTAGCTCGTGTGTTCTGCTGTGAGGGTAGAGGCAACCGGACTATGTGTAGTTCAAAGAGCAGTGTGTCCCTGACTTCAAAATTACCATTTCTGTTTTGTCGTAGAGCTCATTTTCACGAACTGGCAAGGAAGAGACACAGAAAATTTCCACCCAATGCTGCCGTGGCATGTGATATTCTGTGAGAAATGTTGCTGCTTTTAGCAACTGTAAGCCCAGGTATTTATAAAACCAGTTTTACAGAAGAAAGAAGGGAACTCATAATGATTTTATTTCAATATTTGTTGCTAGATGTGAGTAACAAACACACTGGGGTTGTTTTTTCCTCACAGTCTTTTTTAATCAGATGTCCTTAGGTGACATTTCACTTCATCTAGTAACAACACATCAGAGAGAGGAGAATGACCTTCATAATTTGTTTGCTGTTGCATAAGGTTCAAGAGAACGGCACATTAGAGAGATCTCTGAATAGCCTCTTGCATTTTGCTGGCACCACTTGAGGATTTGAAATACCATAGCCAGATACTGTCATCTGTTGTTTTTAAATACCACCTTCCAGTGTGAGACTGAAAGCTTTGATTTCCCATCAAGGATCCAAGATGTGAAATACGTGAACATGTTTCTAAGTGTCTCTATATCCTTGTGGCATTATACACAGATAGGGGTTTCTCTTACTACCATATGGCTTATAACACAAAAGGCCACTTCTTCCAAAAGTCTTCGAAGTTAGGACTTCTCTGAAGTATTCTTCATTGTTAACGCCTTCCTATTTGCCCTCTAGATGTCTGCTAACAAAACATCTTAGAAATCAGCTTCTTCTGTCTACTCCACCTGGCCATCACCTGAAGATGAGTCCCCATTTGTGTATCCCTCACCAACTCCCAATTGATGGAGGTGCAGGGAAGCCCATCAACCACAACAGCCTAACAAGTACCTCCCCATCAGCATGGCTGCACTGCACACTGGTTGGCTGGGAGCCACCATGCCTGCTTAGCACCCTGCCAACCAAGTATGCAAGCAGGCCAGTGGAGGTGAGTGATGGACCAGCAAGTCCAGTGCTGTAGATGGTGACTGGTTAGCAGTTTTAGAGGATGGATTTCTCATTCCCTTTGCCAGTGTCCACAGCTGCAGGGGGGTAACAACGTTGAGCTTATCATACAGATTTCCATCTGTGGTGAAGTGAGAGGATTTGCTTCCTTCTCTCTCTCACCTGTTTTCATAAAGCTTCAAGAGAATTACGTCTTTGACACTTCAACTCCTTTCTCTGCAACAGATCCAGTGAAGGCTGGCCGCTACTTTTGCAAGAAAAAAATAACTAGGGGCTGATGGACAGACATCATGATGGCCCAAGCCCAGGACAAAGCAACCACCATGAGAGGATGTCCTCTCTGAACGATGAATGCAGGCAGATCCAGTCTCTCAAACAGCTTGTACTTGGGAGGAGCTGTGCCAGAGAACATAGCCCCACAGCTCACTCCCTGGCTTAGCATCCTAGAGCTGCCCTTGCCTCCAAAATGCTGCTTCCTAAGTGATGCCAACAGTTGCTTCTGCTGCACAGCCTGTAATGGGCACTGCAGAAAAGAGGCCCTTTCCTGGAGGCATGGTGCACATGGGGTGGAGAGAACACTAGTTAATAATAGACAGACATGCCAACTCCAAAACATCCCTCCCTGCAAAGTAGAGTTGTTCTGGCTCCTGCAATTATATGACAGTTCAACAAGACAAAAGGGGAAAAAAACCTCCAAAAAAACCAACCAAACATAAAAAGAGAAATTGGATCCAGGTGCAGCAGCCTCACACTGTGCCCGAGGTCACCCAGAGTCCCCTGGTGGCCAGTAACAGTGAACTTGTTCAATAATTTGGTGACAGTCTCACGGTTCCAGGAAGAGGGGCAGGAAGTGCTGCATAACAGAACGGTGGATTTTAAATGTCAGTCCAGAGCTGCAGGGGGTTTGTGTGAGGTTTACAGCATACTGGCTGTTTCTGAGCTGGTGGTGGATGCTCAAAGTCAGAACTATATCTCCCAACTTCCAGCGCTGTAAGGCAAGTACCAAGTACCAACACAGATATGGAAGGAGATGCTGGGCCCCTCTGGTTATGCTCCTGTTACTCATTGTTCTCCGATAAAAGAACTTAATCTGCTGTGCCACAGCTTTGATCAGTGAAGCCAATGAGGCAACTCAAATTTACTTTGGTCTGTTGCAAGGAGGTATGTGACCCAGAGAAATCAGGGATCAGAAGACATGGAGATGGAAAAATCTGTGAAACATCATTCAGGAAATAACCCTAGAACTGCAAGCACGGTGGGCTTTGTCCATTGCCTTGCCCAGCCTTCCTTTAAATGACAAAAGATCTGGAGCTTACTCCCTATGACCATTTCAGTCTGATCAGTCATCTTATTTGAAAATATTTCCTCTGCTTCCATTTAACTTTGTTTAATACTGTCATTTGCTATGTGAAATTTTCAGAAGTTTCTATTTTCTCCCACAGGCTTAATCAACAAACACAGAGACAAGCAGCAGGCAGGAGGGCTGGGCTGGCCCTGTGCGCGTATGTGTGAGGCTGGAAGGGTGGGGAGTGAACAGAACTACTCATGGCACATTAGTGCTGGATGGACAGGCAGGCTTAGGAGAAAATGGGTTGTGTATTCAGGTGTCATATGTGAACGGATTCGTATTCTGCTAATACCTGCCTACTATATGCTGTGTGTGACAGGAGGGATCCTACTCTATAGTGAGTGAGAACCACCACTATCACAGCATGATCCTGCAACTATAGACTCAAATTACAATGCTCACGTTTTCTGTTGTCATAAAACAAGAAAAAGAATAGGAGACAGCCTGAAACAGTTAAATTCCACTTTCATCACTTGAGAGTGAAAGTGATTCATCTGGAAGCAGGATGGCTGTGTGAAGTCCTCTTTAAGCAAGCATGCCCCAGCACAGTCCTCACTGCAGCTCATTGCTTTAAAAATCTTAAGGTCACAAGAAGATTTTAATGTATTCTTATAGCTCCTTCATGCTGATTCACCTAAAATGGGTGAATAGTTCATTAATAATAATGAACTAATGATAAAATAATGATATACTAATACCAGTACTACTACTAATGCTAATACTACTACCACTACCAATAATAATAATAATTTCTAATGTGTTACTGTGAGAGTTGTTATCTACTGCACATAACAATTCACAGACCATCTTTTCTGCATTTTCTGAATGAGCCTTTCCTGTTGCCTGCTCCTGTACAGCTTTGTCTGAGGAGACTGTGTCATATCAGAAAGGAGAAAATATCTTGAGGCTATTTCTCATTGCAGAAATCATCTCTATTAGCATATTCTTTCATCTAAGGAAGAAAGAAACAAAAAGGAATCTCTGAGCTTCAAAACACAACGGCCTTAATGCAGTATAATGGTTTTCAAGCATCAACTCAGCCATGATCTCCAAAAAGCTTTTTTTGCTCCTTCTCTATTATATAGTGATATGTCTTAATATAAATTTTTCACTGAAGTTGAAACTGGTCTTCCCCACAGGTATGAGGCTGAGTACCAAGTACAGGTATCTTGTTCATATCTCTGAGTGTGATCTTTTGTGGTTCGGTAAATGTTACAATATGTTTTGCCTCCTGGTTTAATAAGCGTACAGGACCTCAAGAATCTGTTTCAGGACAGTGAGGTTTCAGTGAACTCAAAGATAAAGAAGCTAGAAGGAGATCTAAATCAAATCACTGCTATAATTTTGTTAGCAATGAATAATTTTAACTAAACAGAACAAAGCAACCTCAGAAAAAAATCAGGCTAGAAGATGGAAGTGTATCATGAGAAATAAATGACCTTTTTCATGGTCACACCACTGATAAAGAGTAGAGCTGCGAGTAACCCAGGGCTTTCAGATTCTGACCCAGTGTGCTGACCTTTAACAGTGCTGCCTCCGTCTTTCAGCTGAGTAATTCCCATCAGGAAGAGAGGGGAAATAATTGGGCTGTAAAAGCTTTTGTTTTCTCAGCAATTTGATCAGCAAATTTTATGCCAGCACCTACCAAAATGGTTCATGACTCAAGGCAGATTCTAAAAGCAGGGAAAGGTGAGTTGGGATTAAACCCAATCAGGTAAAATGGACATTAGCTGTCATCTGAAACTTTTTCCTGTTGACAGCTACTGCAATGCAGAACAGTTTCCTAGGGAAGTATTGGGACTTGTTGTTTAAGAGATTTTACAACAGTCAGAATCAGTTTCTAGAAAAAAAACCTAAACCTATGAAAACTGTATGAAGATTTGCTTTTTTCCCTTCAAAGAATCCTTGGTTAAAAGGCCTTGAACTTAGCCTGCAATATGTGATAACATCACCTCCTGTGGGAGGAAGAAACAGCAGCACACCAGTTCACTGAGCGACCACCACTGCGGCACTAAGGAACTTAAAATGAGATTATTCAGTCAGATCTCGTTATGTTGATGGGGACTGACTCAATCTCCAAGTGTGTCTAGAAGAACAGGATCATAGAATCATTAGGGATTGGAAGGGATGTCGAAAGATCATCTAGTCCAATTCCCCTGCCACAACAGGATCACCTAGACCAAGTCGCACAGGAACAGATCCAGACGGGTTTTAAACATCTCCAGTGAAGGAGACTCTCCACAACCCCCCCGGGCAGCCTGTTCCAGTGAACATGCTGATAGCGTTTTAATAAAGATTGCAACTGGATAGTTTGCTGATAAGGGTGTGAAATACTGTATGAATTTGCATGGCTCACCTTGCTATTGTCCCATTCTTGGGTTTTCATCTGTGTGTGGATTAGCTCATAGGATGGCTCCATTGCATCCATGTCTGGTTTGGGGTAGCCGGGGATGACGTTGTGTAGCTGGAACCCAAAGGTGAGCAGCCAACTGTTGACATCTGGAAGGGAAGAGAAGCATAAATCAGATTATCTGATCCCCCAAGCATGGTTGCCCAACATAATGAGCGTCTACTTTGTGTGAAGAGCACAAATCTTAATGGTCCTTGAAAGAACTGTGTGCCAAAGTTGGGATTTCCACCTCCAACCATAGCCCATTTCTATGTTTTCCTACCTCTAAAACAAAAGCCTTGTCAGTGACTAAATGGCCCAAATCAAAGCTGACTCCAAAACTGCCCTTTGTCAGCAGGAAACAGGTACTTCTCTAAGGGATGCAAGAAAAGCACAGAACAACAATACATTAATGAAAATTAAGATCCTATAGCTGAATGGAAGGTGTTGTCCAGTCCTCCAGTCACCTCTGATCATCTGAGAACTTCTCTTGCCAGGGACTTCTCAAAGGGCCTTCCAGCTGAAGATTAGATTTATAACTATGTGAGACAGAATACCAGGACATCCAGAACAAGCAGCATGGTCATTTAGTGAGTACTCATAGAAGAGGCCCTGGGTATATCCTCTGCTTGTCCAATTTCTACCTCAGTCCTGAGTTTCTCAGTGTTTTGGATAAGAAGATATAATTTTAGTATTAAACCAGTGTAAAGCCACATGTTATCTTTTATAGTGACACTTAAAATTCTCCACACTACCTGACAAGGTACTTTACATTGAAAATAAGGGTACAGATACAAGAGTACTTTGCTTAGGTACTTTTCACAAACCCCTTGAAAGTCCATTGACAGTGGGAAAACTGCTCACTGCAGGCAAGAAACTATAGTCCTGTGCAAAACAGGGACCACTGGCACTGAAGGGGACATGTCTAAAAACTCATCCACTTGGCTATCATTCCTGCATTCACTTAACAGCACAGACTACAAAGTCTTC
This sequence comes from Phoeniculus purpureus, assembly GCA_028565055.1. Lineage (NCBI taxonomy): Eukaryota > Metazoa > Chordata > Aves > Bucerotiformes > Phoeniculidae > Phoeniculus > Phoeniculus purpureus. The sequence goes on from JAOXOE010015582.1 coordinate 19,105, forward strand.
CCTGATTTTTGATTGCACAGCTATTAGGAATAGCAGCTGAAAGTTAATCTGCTGGAGCAAATAATGATGAGGCCAGCTAGCTCCTAGATCTGCTTGGCCTGATTAACATCACTTCCCCTTGTAATTTCAGAGCATTTGATGATCTCCTCGTTTGCCTTCACTGAACTCTAGAGATAGACACTTACTACCCAAAGCAACCTGCTGCACGTTTGGCATACAAACAGTAGTTGCAAGAAAAAGAAAGGTATGAAGGCATAGTTTAACCAATAACAGCTCCCAGGGGTCTTCAAAATTTTGGATGCAACTAGGATTGAGTTGGTGATTGCTCTACTTCAAGTTGGACATGCAAGTGACTTGATTTTCATTTTGCTAAACTAAATAAACATTGTCGAAACAATCTGAAAAAGGGAGAAATTTCAATAATCAGAGATGCATATCTGAATATTTTTTCTCTATTTCCCCTGAAGCTAAATGAATGTTTTGAAGAGCCTGGCTGGAAAAGAAATCATGGATGCAAGTGACAAATAAGGCACTTCCAGATGACTGGAGAATCGGGAGCCAAACAAACACATTATCTGTTGCTTCTATTCTTGCTGGCCAAAATGTTGAGATTGGGCAGATGTCCAAAAAGCCCTTGTGACAATCCATGTGGAAGGGGGAGGACTTCTGTTCACTCAATGTACAGACTGTTTTTGGAGTGTCTTTGAAACAGAGATGCTGGAGGGAGGGAAAGAAATTAAAAGGTTCATTTGATTATGTTTTGCTTAGCTCTAAGCCAGCCTGCTTCCAAACCCTTCTCATATGAAATGAAGACCTTTCATGTATGAACAGTGGACCAGGTGGTCAGGAGAGAAAAGTAAACCAGTGAAAATTAGCAGTGGTGCAAGAACCATTTTCCAAGCACTTCACAAATTTTAAAAAGGAGACAGTGAAATGATGCTGAACAGCAGAAAAAATACGTGTCAGGAAAGATTCAGGACCAGCTATTAGTGCTACTTCTCAGAAAACTGACTTCCAAAACATTTGCAAACAGGAGTTCACTCTTTTCAGGAGGATGTGTTGGAATCCTCAGGAAAAAAAAAAAACAAACCACAAACCCAAAACCACATAAGATTGAAGGAAGGTGTGGAACTAAGAAAACGAAGGGGAAATCATTAATTTACCAAGAGACAGTGACAACTTTTGTGACAGAAAAGTACATTTCACATCACAGAGGTTTTTTCAGCTACAGTAACCCTGCCAACACATTTCACAGTAAATTCATTTGAGGGCAAAGAAAGAGTGCTTAACGCAGACACATGCAATGGAAATGTCAGTTCAATCCATCAGGATTGCTAAAGCTGGCAGCAAAGCTCTGCGCCATGAAATGCACAATCGTTGAAATAGTCATGTTTAACAATGGGCCTCTCAAAACGTAAATGCCTGCTTCTTTTGGCCTCCATCTGCACCCATGAGCTCAGAAACTGCCTAATTGGAGAGGAAATCTGTTCTTCACCCATGTCCTGGGTGCTGAGCTCCTCTAAGGACAGCAGGTTCACAAGATGGGGGTGGAAGGCCAAGAAAGCGGTTCTCTATGGCCAAATCTGGACAGATTTTGTTGTGATTACAAGGACATGATTCTGTGATTCTACTGCATGCTCACTGTGGTTCCTGTCCACAGTAAGTCTGAAAACTTCAGTAGAAAACAATGCCGGAACAGCGGCCTTGCATCATGGCACTCATCCCATTCCGTGGTCTGTTTCTTCCAGACAACACTGGGAGACTAGAAACTTGAAGTGTTTAGGCTCTGTATTCTTGCAAGACTAAAAAATGTTGTAAGGGTGGAAGAAGTTATTTGGTATGAGTACAAATACTAAAGTATCAGTTGTACATCTTGATGTTGTCATCAGAGCTGGATGGGAAACTGCTGGTCTGTTCCAAGACAGGGCTGGAAATTTTGTCCTGTCTTAACTTGCCATGACTTTCTTATCATGAAGCAACTCTTCAAAACTTAGATCACTTCAAGACAAGTACTTCAAATTAGGATTGTCTATTTTGGTTTTGACTCCTTAATTTTTCTTTTCCATTTTTCAACCATTATTTGATACTGAAGAAGGTCAAAAACCAAAAAGGAGTTTTTCTTTTATGTTATTTGGGACAATTTTGAGAGCTGTTTACAACGTTTCTGTTGAGAAATCTCTTGAGCTCTCCCTCCTCTCATAAACAAATTCAGTTTTGACAAATGAGCCTTTTCTGATAGAAAAAGTTATTTCAAACTATTCCCTGCGAATCTTAATCATCAGTGAGGCAAACACAGACAATCTTAGTCCGCATCTTCTGGCACATTTTACTTCCCTCATGACATCGTCTTCTCAGCTCTGGAGAAAACAACCTTTTCATTAAAAACAAAAATAACTCAATCCTTGTAATTATTGCAGAAGAACCTGAAAGCATAAATCCTAATGGCCAGAAAAACAAGTGGAATAGAACAAGCCAGAATTTTTATTTTACAACATTTTTTTGCAACTAAGCCAATCCCATAACTTAAGGTAATGAGACTATTGTTGCATATGGGAAAGTTGTGATAGGTACAGCAAGAGCAGTTTACAATTCATTTGATGCCCTTAAGAAACATGTAGCATATAGCTATTCCCTAAAATCAGGTCTTTAAGTACAATGCACCTGCTTTTATTGACTTCCAGTAGAACCTGTTAATTCTGCGGAACAGATTAACTTTGAACTACATGTAGGGATGTGTTTTGTAGAGAATGAGCAATCCCAGCTCTGTGAACTTAGCCGGAGTCTGAGCTAAGGGCTTTGAAGCCTGCTCAGAAAGTTTCTCAAGGTCAGCAATGTGCAGGTCTGTGAGAATGTTGGCACGTAGAAGGAAAACAACAGGTTGTGAAATGAAAACTGTCACACAAACAGTGCTTGGACAAAAGGTACTTAACCAACAGCAGTAGCTTTTAAGACAGATGGACAGATGTGTTGTACCAATCAGCAATGGACCACCTGGCTGTGTATAAAAGGGTTAAGCTGCCGCTTAATAAATGGCATTCGTTTGATCATATTGATCGTCATGTGACTGTCCATTTTGTACTCCCAGAGAATTGGTGGCCCGTACGGTGAAGGTACTGGGCCCGTACGAGGATGGTACAGGGAATACCAGCTACGGCAACGCTGTGATGAGCAGCAGGAGCTATGAAGCTGAAGACAGGAGAGACAGTCGAAAGTGTTGATGCCCTGGCAACAGCAGACGCCCTAGGCCAGCGTCTGGGGAAGAAGGTGCACCTCGAAGAATAAGGAATCTCACCCTGATCAGGTGGGCGGCCAGGGAGGAGATGGGGATTAGTCATTATAAACCTCCTCCAATATTTTCTCTCAGTGAGAGGAATTATGTATGATACTCATACAGTTAACAGACTGATAAACCGGGCTTGAGATAGAAACTTAATCTCCAATTACAGCTTGCCGTTTGAGCTACCTAATTGGGAAGCCATAGGGAAGTCTATGGGATGAGAAGAGGCAGCAGTTAGGCTCTTCAAATATATCCTCTTGAAGAGAGGGATATGCTACAAAAGCGGCAGTCTGAAGCAGCTACTGTGCTGGGCAAGAGATAGAGCCCTGATTCCTGGTGTCAGCGTGGTCTTGAAGCTGAGCACACGGGAGGAGGTAGGAAAATCTCTGTGGGAAGAAACTGGCCAAGGATCGAGGGAAGCTGGCAAGCTAGCCACGCTGTGGCGGCTGAGCCGAGAAACTTTAAAAGAAATGAGGAGAGAACAAGTCTTTGCTTTTCCTGTGCTAACGCCCAAGTCGTCGGTATCGACGAGTGATTTACAAGATTTGCAGACTGATTCACCTTCAGAGCAGTTGTTTGAAACTACAAAAATATTTGAGAAAGCTGAATTAGAGGGAGTATCAGTTTCAACTGAGGTCCAGGAGCCGAAGGCGAATGGGTCTCAGTTGCTGCCGGGTTCGGCTGACTCCCCCCCAACCCTCCGCCGCACCCCCCACCGAGCTCTTCGGACCGCCTTGCGAAGCGTCCTCCAAAGCGTTCTCCGGAGAGTCCTCTGGCCCACCCCCTCCACTGCCCCCTCCACCACTATTACTTGTGATGCAGATGAAAAAGCCAAAGTGAAAGTTAAGCAGGAAAAGGAGCACCGACAAGAGGGGCCGATGCGCCACCATCCACCGACAGTATATCCTTCACTACTGCAAACTCCTGACTTTCCAGCCGGATCAGAGTCAAGCAAAGGCACTGATTTAAAAGGACAGGGATGAGCAGAAAATCCAACTACAGACAAGAAATGCAGACGGCATCCATGTGCAGTGGATAACCGAGGACATCCATGCGACCGGTCAAGACAGTTAACATGAGAGCAGAGTTACTTGCCCGATTGATCATCAAAGGGCGAAACAGAATACAGGAGATTGCGGGACTAGATCCCACAGTGATATTTCTTCCAATGGTACAAATCTACTTAGAATGGACATTAAGGCATATGTATCCAATTTACTAACTTTTGTCATCAGTGGGGAATCCAGCACGTGACAGGCACACCACGCTCACCTACGGGACAAGCAAT
>JAOXOE010015663.1:0-23659 GCA_028565055.1 Phoeniculus purpureus
CAGCAAACTTGCTGACAGTGCACCCTAATCCCTCATCCAAGTCATTAATGAATAGATTGAATAGGACTGGTCCCAGAACTGACCCTTGGAGGAGTCTACTAGATACAGGCCTCCAACTAGACTCTGTCCCATTGATCACTACTCTCTGGCTTCTATCCTGCAGCTAGTTCACTTCACTACTCGATTGTCCAGTCCACACTGCCTCAGTCTGGCTGCAAGGATGCTGTGGGAGACTGTGTAGTTGGTCCCATGGGATATATATATTTTTATGTATGTAACCTGCAGTACATCAGTGGGATCTGTATTTCATGCTGGAAACAAGGGCAGAAGTACCTTTCTGTAATGCTTACGGTGTGGTTTATATTGCAAACACTTTCCCTGGGGAAAAAATAAATCTACATAACCTTCTTTCTCTGTTTGAAAATTACTAATTGGTTGTGATGGAAGTACAAGGAGCACCATTTTCTCTGTCTGAGCAAGCACATTGAACTGCAGCTGAAAGGCAATGCTTTCTGCAGGAAAGTCCTCAATGAACCATAATGCCCATTTACAGTAGAAGCACAGACAAGCCCTGCAGCCAGGCAAACTAAACTGTCAACTCGGCCAAGAGTTTTGGTCTTTCAATCACTAACCTCAGCTAGTCTTTTACATGCCTTGATTCTTTTCTTCACTGTGCTAGTGTTATTCCACTGTTTTTGGTGGAAACCTGGCTGAGGAGTAGAGATTCATAGTTTTAGAAACTCTACTGCAGAAACACTGATACTGTCCATAAACACCTGCAGGGCTGCTGGTAGTGAAGGAGTGTTAGAGCAGCCCTGGTTGTGGATTCCATGGAAAAATTAAGGCTTTTAGGGTGGTTGTTTCAAAGCACTGGTAACCTCTTACTGAAACTCTGCTCTGAACTGAATCTATGATTCGATTCTATGATTCTATTATTCTATTCTATGATTTCTAGGAATCCTTAATTCAGTGACAGCAAGGTTACAGTCTTTTGATGGATCTGCTATACTGTAAAAGTCCTTTATACAGGCAGACTAATGCAAAAGGAAGAAAAGGGTAGTCTGATCCTAGGTAAATACCATCAATCTGACAATCAAACTGAATAAGGAATTAACAGAGCTCAAAATTACTAATAATTTTTCATGGAGCTAGACACAAAACTGTATTTCATTTTAAACAACAAATATTTCTATCTAAAACCAAAATCACTTGGGGAAAAAAAAAGACAAAATTATGAGTAGTTTTTCTTTCTATAACACAAACCAGAATGGAAAAGGAGATGTGAGGTTAAATGCATAATAAACAGCTAAGTAAAAATGCTTGTCTAGGCTTTCTGTTTTGAAAATGCAGAAAGTGCACTCTGAACAGTATCAAATGCTATTATTACAAGAATTATCATCACAAACGTAAAACAGAACACGTAAATTATTACTCAGTCTTGCTTTCTTATCTAACTTTTAGTACAGGCAACCAGGACAAGTCAAGGTGAAGATTTTCAGGGGTATGTAGCAAGCCTGACAAACCTCCAGGCGCTGGGAACCGCTGCTACTACACTGTGTGAAGAAGTCATGAGAGGCATTAACTCTCATTTTCCACCCAGTTCCAAATGCAGCTAGTGGCTGGTGATGGACACAAAGGCAAGACGTGGTCATTCATACATTTCTATATGCATATTTGTTTGATTTGTGCCTTAAAAAAGAACCATGAATCCATCACTTTGTTAAAAGTTCCAGATCCTATTTATGTCATGTTATTTGGTATTTGTGTGACACTGTAAACCTTCAAAATGTTACACAAATGTTGATAAACTGACAGTACTTTGATGAAACAGATAGACATTGTCATCCCAGCCTAAAGCTGTGGGAACACAGATCACAAAGTAGATGGCTTTATCTAAGCCTGCACAGTCTATCAGGGAAGGCTCAGGAATCAAAGCAGAAAATTTCAATATTCCATCTGGCACTACACTATTTTTCTTTTATTCTCTTATTCTTATTTATTCCTCCTTCTGACTCCTACTGTTCTGATCAGCTGTCCACATTAATCTGCCTTTGATTCTGCTGTCCTCCTACTCTCAATCTGCTGGTATTGCTTTCAAGTAGGAACATTAACCTGTAGACTCATACCTTATATACTACGTAGTTATTAAGAAATTTCAAGATCCACACTGGTTTTTTTCATCTGTTCTGTATTCTAAAAGTACTGGACTTCTTGACACTTCTGAGGATCAATGACAATACTAAAACAGCAACAGCAAAGACAAGTCTGCCCGTGGTGGGGTGAAAAACAGTTTTTGAGTGTCATGAGCATCTGAGATGTACAAAGTATTCTTAGCCTGAACAGGACTCAAACCCTATGAAACTCTTTTAAACCTTTATCAAAGCCTTTTTCCTGAACCTTTCTCTCCACACAAAAAAAAACAACCCCAAAGCAAAGCGAAATAAAACCATACATTTTTTCCATTTCAAACACACGTTCAGCAATTAATTTGAATGTATCTGCATTATATTTCTGGCAGCAAATGCAAGCAAACGTTTGAAAGTTCTCTTCTAACCAAGACACTACATTTTGAAAATGTAAACTGGGACTTCTGATCACATAAAAATTTAAGAGAAGTCCAGAGGACTTGTTTCCATGTGAAGTACTGCTCATAAACATTAACTAAATTTTCCAAAAATGGGGCAATGACAGATTTCAAATCCACTTGCCAGAGTATTCCAGAAAGACACTGGAGGTAAAATGGGAGGTATCATTCCCAACTCCATCTGTTTTTTTTGAGAGACCTCAATACCTCTACCTGATACTTCACAGGCTGCCTTCGGTTTTGCTCAAACACAGGCAGAGACCACGTATGAGGCTTAGCCTGATCCAAACCATTTTTCTTCTAAGCACGATTTAAACTGCTTTGGCTCAACACCACAGTATTCATAGCCAAATGCCTTCCATCTATAAATCCTTTAGTGCAATGTTACAGTATGCTTATGTCTGTCTGCAAAACACTAGTCATTTGCTGTGGATCAGCTGGGAATCAGAATGGAAGCAGATTAAGCAGCAAGTAAACCATCACTCTCCAAGCCCTGATTGTTATAGTGAAAGCTGGACACGCATTTTCAAGCCCAAAGTTTTCCAAAATGCACTATGAAATAAAACAGGTATCAGTCTTGGATGAGACATGGAATTTCATTACACATGTTAAAATAAGACAGCCATCCCAGAATGCTAATTCTTTCCAGCCATGACACTAAATGAGGAAGGTTAATATCCCAACTTTGGACACAGAGCCTATTAATCATACAGCCCTCATCTCAACAGCTTTCTTCCTGGGTTCTAAGCACTGCAGCAGAAGGTGGTACACTGAAACTACAGCCTTCAGAAGTTCAAGGATGGCACTGGATACCTACAGTAAATGGTTAATGTACTGAGCACACAGGAGCAAGGACAACAACTAGGATTTATCCGGAACAATCAAAGAGATCAGGGAAGAAAATGAAGAAAAGATGTGCCCTGGTGGCAGAAGGATGCTGTTCATTACTAACTGGCCAGAGTAGAGATTACAACCAACTTTAATGATCTCCTTTCTGCTCTTATTCGAGTTTATCCTGTCTTGACCTGATGAGTGAATATTCCCTTCTAACCGTCGTAGTTTCATGAGTTCCTTAGGTAGGTAGCCTTACAAGAGAATATTTTGGGAATTAACCATAAAATTTAGTTCATGTAATTCAAATCCTGCTCCAGAGCACAACCAGTGAAAATCAGGTTGCCCAAGTTGTTATTCAGTCAAATTTCAAATTTCTTTTAATAATAAGAGCCTGTACATAATTCAGATTTATCTGCAGTAAGAGAGGTGAACAATGTCTTACATCATATAAAATAGCAATCAATGACAGAACACAGCATTGAAACTGAAGTTATTTTAGAAACCTTTCTCTGTATTTTTCTGTGGATAGCACATTGCTATTTATTTCTGGGCTGATAAGGAATTATTTCCTTTCATTAAAGAAGCAAGGAACGGATCAGGCATCAAGGACGATTGAATAAAATGGACATGCAAATTTTCAGCTGAATCCATATGACTGTTGTGAAACTCTTTCATCACTAGTCCAGAACACAGGCTGGGATGTGTATTTTTTTCCTTTTCATCTTTTCCTTGGCAGGACGAAGAATACACCCCATAATGTCCCACTGGTAATTTCTTTTTTCTATTTCACAGCTGGACACTAGACTGGTAGATGTGATATTAGCTCACAGCACCCAATTTTTTGAAAGGTAATTTCTTCTACCCTATTTTGTGAATTGCTCCAATCATGAAAATCGAAGAAAGAAGAGACTTACTGAAATACGACAAGATGAAAGCGAAGATGGAATTTATCCTTTAAAGATTGAAAGATTACTCTTGAAGCAAATGGTAATCATCATCATGCAATTCAATCAAACCTAGTTTATGAAAGCAGACACATTTTGTTTCATGTCACGATCCTTACCCCTCTGGCTTCCCTAAAGTTCCAAAATACTTAGTAAAGGATCACGTTAACCTTCACCAAGTCTAAAACATTATCCACAAGAACATCATTATGTCCCTCATGCACTCCAATGAGCTTACTAATAACAAACAGCAGCCATCTAACACACATCATCCTCACTTTTTAACGTACTGCATAAGATGTATTCATGTTTTAAGGAAGGTAAGTCCAGATGCCAAAAGTAGGCTTCCACTTTGTAGTCTCCATTTCACTCTGTAGTCTCCATTTCACTTTGTTTTTCTCCAGTCAGTGATGGTTTTCACTGCACTTAGCTGTAAGTAAAAACTTCCAGGTGTAACAATCAAAAGTACGGGTGTAATCTCTCAAGAAAAAAAGACTTTGTTGAAGATGCTAAACCCCCAAGACCATTTAAACACAGATGATGTAACAGGAACGACAAGCATGATCGGCCACTAGGAAGCTATAATCTCAATATTCCACTGTAAAAACCTCATGTAAAATAGTTTGACAAAAAAGCATCCAAACAAAACAGTCCACACCCTGAAGAGAGTTCATCAGCTTGTTAGCAGCAGACTAGTCTGGTCACTGCCTCCCTGATCAGCAAACATGTGTGCTCCTGCCCCTCGTTTCTTCCTGTGTTTAGTCTCTAGCGGCACACTTAAGACTCAAAACAATACGAGGCAGGGACAACGTTTTGTGCAAAAGCAGTAACATGGATTCCTGCACATGTAAACAGTAAAAGGAACGATCACTGAAAACTAACGGTATAATTATTACTGACCACAAGTAATCTGACTTATGCAGACACTAATTAGCAGCAGGTGGAAAAATACAGAACGTGTGCCTCCTCCTTCTTTACCTACTGTGTTGTGCAACCACGAGTTAAGTAACAGTGGTAGGCATGGCCATCAAGTGTTTGTCCTTAATCAGAAATAAAAACTAGGAAGTGGAAAGGACACTGCTAAAGAGACAAACCTAGCTGATGCTTGGAACATGACTGTCACAGGTTATCAATGCTGCCCATCTTTTTTCCCTTCAGAAATGCCATTCGTAGGATCATAGGATGTTAGGGGTTGGAAGGGACCCAAAGAGGTCATCGAGTCCAATCCCCCTGCCGGAGCAGGACAAGACTATCTAACACAGATCACAGAGGAACATATCCAGGTGGGCCTTGAAAGTCCCCAGAGAAGGAGACTCCACGACCCCCCTGGGGAGCCTGTTCCAGTGCCCTGTGACCCTCACAGTAAAGAAGTTCCCCCTTGTGTTGAGGTGGAACCTCCTTTGCTGCAATTTACACCCACTGCTCCTTGTCCTACCACAGGGAGTAAGTGAAAAGAGCCTGTCCCCCCTGTCCTGGCCAGCCTTCAGATACTTATAAACATTTATCAAATCCCCTCTAAGTCTTCTCCAGATAACATTATCAAGATATTAATATGATATTATAAATACATTAAAAAGAACAATCCCCAATACCCTCCCTCTTCACATATTTTATTATCTTCAATAGCTACTCTTAAACAATAGGACAAGAAAAGATATCCTTCAGTGTACATGTGCTTCTCCCTCAAAAACTCAGACTATTTTCTGTTAGGTTTCTGTCATTTTCAGTTTTTCCCAAAGTTCACTTTTCCATCCATATTCTGAAACACACTGAACCCAGTTCTTAACAGGGCTAGTAGCAATAAACCTCTCTCTGCGCAGTACCAATACATCGAAACAAATAGCAAGCACAAAATACTCTTGTGATTGCTTCACTCATTCCTCCTGAATATCTGCATGAAACCTACTTACATTGGTAAACCCATAGTATGCATTTTTGGGAAGTCTAATTCCATGCAAACGTGCCTTTGATATTCTGAACTGGCGCATGCGCTGTAACTCTACAGTGCTTACAACAATGAACGCATTAAAAAACAGTAAATAAAGCCCTGCACTACTGACTATGTCAGCAAAACGTTGTGAAAGGAAACCACGATCCACGTGCACATAATAAAACATGATATAAAATCTGTAATGTCTGCAGAAATGGTATGTCATGATGCTTCTGGCAAATCACTGCATGATGATTCTGTTGTGAAGGCATAGATCGTGGTATTACTTGTGTTTGGAAGGCTTTCCTGTATCCTGTCGCAATGTTTTCTACATTATAACATTTCACGTTCATCAGCAGAGCCTGATGTAAAGCCAGGCTCAAGGATATAAACCCCAAATCACAAATTTCTAATGCAGTGGATGAGTTTGCAGGGTAAGGCATACATTTTATAGCTGGAGAAAAAGCAGATTATCTTAATGAAAATTATATGGTAACCACACAGAGTTACTTCTTGAAACACTCAATCTGTGTTTAGGCAAAGTTCACCTTGATTTTAATGGAAGATGCACTGCATGCAGTGAAAGCAGCAAATGACAACTGCATAAACTTGGAATTTAAGCAGAGGGACACATCCACGTGGGCTTTGAAAGTCTCCAGAGACGGAGATTCCACAAACTTTCTGGGCAGCCTGTGCCAGGGCTTTATCACCTTCACAGCAAACAAGTTTCTTCTCATGTTGAGGCTGAACGTTCTATGTTCAAGCCTATCCCCATTATTCCTTGTGCTACTACGGGGCACCACAGAAAAGAGACTGGCCCCTTCCTCTTGACCCTCACCCCTCACATATTTTCAGAGATTAATAACATCCCTCTCAATCTTCTCTTCTCCAGACTAAACAGCTCCAGTTCTGTCAGTCGTTCCTCATAACAGAGGTATTCCAGTCCCTTCATCATCCTCATTGCACTCCATTGGACTCTCTCCAGTAAATCCCTGCCCCTCTTGAATTGGGGAGCCCAGAACTGAGCACTGGACTCCAGGTGAGTCACATCAGGGCAGAGTAGAGGGGGAAGAGACCCTCCCTAGACCTGCTGGAATCAGTTCTCTTAATGGAGTCCAGGATACCATTGGCCTTCCTGGCCACCAGGGCATACTGCTGTCCTACAGAGAACTGGCTGTTCACCAAGACACCAACGTTCTTTTCCACGGAGCTGCTTTCCAGTAGGATGACCCCTAGCCTGTACTGGTGCCTGGGGCTGTTTGTCCCCAGGTGCAAGACTCTACACTTTGTCCTTGTTGGACTTCATGAGCCCCTTGCCCAGCTCTCTGGCCTGCCCAGCTCTAACTGATTGGCAGCACAGCCTGCTGGTTAATCAGCCAGTCCTCCCAGTTTTGTATCATCAGCAAAACTTGCTGAAAGGACACTCTCCAGATCAATAATGCAAACATTGAACAGAACTGGGCTGAGTATTGACCCCTGGGGAACACTAGCTCCAGGCATCCAACGGGATCCTGCACTGCTGATCAGAACCCTCTGAACTCTGTTGTTGAGCCTGTTCTCAATCCACCTCACAGCCCAGTCATCTAACCCACTTTTCCTGAGTTCACCTGTGGGGATGGTATGTGAGACAGTGTCAAAATCCCTGCTGAAGGCAAGGCAGGCAATGTCCACTGTTCTCCCGTCAGCTACCCATCACATTTGGAAATATTTCTCTTTGCAGTAACTTATCTGTTTGATCACTTTCCCACTCACTCACTTGTTGCCCAGCAACTGCCATCAAAGAACTACAGTTCTTAGACATCCACATTTTACTCTCGAAAAAGCAGATTTGTACTATGTGAGTAATCTCTTCCTGGTGGGATATTGTATAATTTCAAGTCACATAGCTGCAGAAAGGAAACCAGGTGACTGGAGCATCCAGTACTTTCACTCTGTGAGAGGTTCATTTATGCTGCCCTCACACCAAGCCATTTACTGCCAAACTTTGTGCCATAGCAGTAGAAACAATAGAAACAAACATCTGTCACTTACGTTCTTGAATCATCCCACAGCACACAGTAGGGATTCAACGTGCTCTGAGAAGAAAACAAACAAACCTATTAGTTACAGAATCACAGAATCAAAGAACATTAGGGATTGGAAGGGACATGAAAAGATCATCTAGTCCAATCCCCCTGCCACAGCACGATCACCTAGACCAAGTCACACAGGAACATATCCAGGTGGGTTTTAAATGTCTCCAGAGAAGGCTGCATTTCCTGAAGTGTTTCTGTGGCAAATATTTGGCTCAGATAACCTTTTTGTGTATAATAAACAGAAGATATGTACAGAAAATGTGACCTATTTGTAATAACATTTAGAAATGCTAATTCCTGTGACACTCTTGCCATTTTTTATATAGAATACAGGAATGCTAAGTGTGTCTTTTGGATGTGGTTAGACCTATTAATCGTCCACTATGCTGTTTCTTTGAGTAGCTTTTCACTACACAATGACTTCTTAGTGCTTTATTTTGCTTTTTTTACGCAACACTGAGAATCTTATAACGTGGGTTCAAGTCTAGGGAGTGTTGAACCTGGCCTTTAGCTGTGACTCCTAAAAATTTAGTTTTACGTCAAACATTTCCCTATCTAAAGTTTGCTGTTACGTGAATGACTTACAGTTTGTTTGAGGAAGTTAATTCTGTTGGCGCTTGCTGCAATTGTTTGCAGCAGAAAGATCATAACTTTAGGTAAGGAAGAAAATGAACCTCTCAGCATGTTTGAAACATGTGAGTGTCAGATATGACAATTAAAACATCAATGAATTCCATGAGGAGCAATAAACTTAGCCCGGGAAAGTAGCAGTAGATAATGCTGTGCTATGTGATTCATATTCTACTAAGCCTGATTCATTTCTTGTGACTCCTAATAAATCATAGATTAAACATTCAGTTATCTTCTTCCCATTGCAAAAAGCATAGATGTGTCCAATAAAAATAACCAGGAGATTGAGTTCTGCCTTGAGAATCCGTCCAGTAGTTGCTTAACTGAAGGTAGTACAGTTGTTTGCAAAAGTTCCTGTAAGAATTTCATTATAAATTCCTTGTGAGAATAAACATTTAATAATTCAGATTCCAGAAATATCCACAAGTTGGATCAATTAAAATGACAACTACTGCAGCAGATAATTGAGAGCAATTTAAAAAAAGGAGATGAGAGCAGATGAATCTCAATTTACTTGTAGGGCAACAAATTCTTCCTTTCCCTCTCCCAACGTTTATGGTTATAGGGAACATAAAATGTGCGTTATGCACTTGCAAACTTTATAATCAAAGTTATTTGAAAATTGAATCTTACAAATGAGAAGAAAAGAAGTCAAAGGAGCAAATATTGGCTGTAGAAATTTAGTCTTCGCTTTATGCTTTACTTAAGGATCTATTTTCATTGAGAGATTGTTTCACTGCATTTAAATTAATGCATTTGACTTGCCATCGGTGCACAACAAATGTGGAAAATACTGTGTCTGTCTTGTGCCTAGAGGAGAAGTTCCCCCTTCCTCCCACCATGCCCCTGAGGGTTTCTGTTTCAATGGCAAGCTTGGAAGTTTTGCAGATTCCTGAACTTCATGCCATTAATGCATGATCCGTAATAAAGCCTCTAGTTGTTCTGGCTTGAAAAATCACCTTGCTAGAGCCCCAAGTGTATCCCCCCTCTTTCCTTCCCCATCCTATTGCTACATCTAAGATCTCTGCATTGCAGCCATGCCCATGCCTGCCTGTGTACCCCATTAATCCAGACCTGTCTCTGGCCCACAGACTTGGGTCTGTCTTGACTTAAGACCTGTCTTATTGCTGTGGCTCTTGCTGGTGACCATTGCTTATGCCTGACCCTGATCATTGTTTGACCTTTACCTGCTGGATCAACTTTTTGGCTTGACCTGGGACCTTCCTCATATCCTGTGTGGATTGTGCCTGAGACCGGCCCCCATCACTGGACCTGCATTGCTCACCTTTGCCAGGTATGGTGGCACAGTGGTACTGTCAGTGAGGGTGCTGCCCGGCTCCTAGCTCATTCTCCTAGCTAAAGCAGCCTCCCCTTACAGCTCCCTGACTGCACTGATCTGTACCAAGCAGCAATCAGACTGCAGCAGCCTACTATACTGATCTGGATTGAACTGAAATACACTGAAAGCCGTCAGTCACAGCTATGTCTAGGACTTGGCAGTTTTAAATCAAACCTTAAAAAAAAAAATCCCACACACAAACCCACCAAACTGTGTCTGTCAAATAAGGTCTCAAAAATTCCTTAGGTATCTGTGGGTTTTATGTGCTTATTTATATCGGCATTGCTTTCCAACAGCATTGCCTTCCAATTCTTAGCTTAATATTTTTATTCCTGCTTCTGTGTTAGCTGTTTTTCATAGTAATCACAGTCATTGTGGCTCTCTCTGGAGGTTAATTAACTCCTAGATTTTGGGTTTTCTCTCCTTCCTTCACTTGTGCCACACCTCTTGTGCTCCAGCTCAGATTTAGTGACTCTAGGGACTGTTTGATGCTGACACTGTGCTGCTGCTTTTGCTTTGTCTGGCTTCTGCCTTCTGCCCAGCTAGCAATCCCAAGATGAAGTAACGTATCCTTAGTGTGAAAGCGATCCTCAGTCACTTGTATAAGGAACTATCCCAAAGACAAAACACTCAAGTCAAATTTTTAGTGTGACAGAGATGTCCCTTTGTGCTTCTCCTTTATGTGCTTTAATGTGTGGGAAAGTCTAATTCCCTGTTTTTCTTTCTTTCTTTGTCAGTTACCAAGGGGGATGTGAATGACACTGTAATTTTACAGTAAAATAGAAAAAGAAAAGTCAAAGCCTGAAGTGACTGGCTGACTGTTTCAGGAATGTTTTTTGACTTATTCAATGTAGGACACTGTCATCTATGGTTGGTGCTGGAAGCCTGGCCCCTAATGATGTTTGTGTGAGGGAGAAGAGAGGGGTAACAAAATAAATTGTTTTCCCTGGAAGTGATGCATCAGCATCCAAATTCTCTGCAGCTGGAATTTTGATTCAATGCTTTGAAGTGGAATGAGGCACTTCCAGTAGATTGTTGTCCTTTCTATATTTCATGAATGACTCAAAGCTGCATGCTGTGCCATCTGCTAACAGTTTGAAGCCACCAAAAACACATCAAGACTATTGTCTGTGTTACTTAAGAGAAGTCTGACTAAGTGTGCCTAAAGCTTGACACAGACTTAAGATACCAAAAATGGTAAGAGCTGTGACCACCAGAGGAAAGCCAGGTGTGATTGAAAGCGCTCAGTGTGCTGCAGGGATGTGATGCATTTCTGAGGAAAATGTGATGCCTGTGTATGAGATGACATTGGAGTTGAAACTACTTGGAGAGTTTATGAAAAACTGGAAACAAAGAGCTGGAAAATGGAGCTCAATACCCACAGAGTACTCAGTCTGGGAAAACAACAAAAGTGGCCTTTTCTATCACACAGACAACTGTTTGGCATCTTCTGGACAAATGGAAGGGACCCAAGAAGAAATAATGGGAAGGGCAAGAAGTTAGATAATGCCAGAGCATCTTGTTTTCCATGTTAGATGGGGATATATTTTAGTAATATTCATGTGGTATTTGCATTAGGATAATTGCATCACATGTTCTGCCATAGTTCTTTCCAAAACAAATGAGTGCAACTAGGTATACAAGATACACAAGAGATAAGCGAGTTAGATAGTACCATCAAAGCAAATGTCCTGATGCTTTTGTTCTGGGGCAGGAATTGGGAAGTTTATAGTGAAGGTGGAAGAAACACTTGAAAGTATGCTTTGGGAGAGCAAGAGAAGTGAAGAACACCATTTGTTTGTGTTGTAAGGAAACAAGAATTGTTCTTTATTCTTATAACTCACAAGTATTTATTAACACTAAAGTCTCCAAGATTATTGGTTTTCATTGCTGGATGTCTTTTCTGTTATGCAGTACAAACTTATCAGACATTGTGTCTTTACTCAGGCATTTCTGTAGGTAGCAGCTGCAGGTATGCATGGATATGCAAAGTTGATGGGGGCTTCTCTTTCTCTGCAGAGCTACATCCAGTGTCTTCTGTCTAGACTGCATGGTTTATTCCACACGCAAACACGATGTACAGCAAATAAAGTTTGTAATTCTTGACTGCTGTGAAATCAGTGCTCACAGCAGACACAGTGGTACATAGTTTGTTTTGGGCTCTACTTTCAGAAGGCTTGAGTTTACAGTCCTCATAGTAATCTTCACCATGATGAAGCTAAAGTCCAGAGCTTTGTTCTGCTATAACGGCTTTATCTACAATAAAATCCTTCCTTTTGAAATGTAGTACTAGAAAATTATTGTGTGGTTTTAAATCTACAAATATATAACAGAAAAATCAGACAGTATGTCAGATTCATCAGCTGTTCCACTGGGGAATAAAACTGTTGTGGACTAACGGTTTTTTAAAGACAAGCCTTTGCTCATTGGTTATGGTTTATATGGTTTAATTAGTTTGGGGCAGGAGAGGAACTTTCTAATAATCTTTTTCATGTGATGATCTCATGATCGACAGCAGAACTTAAGAACTTCATGACTGTTTTTAGATGATATCACAACCTATTTGAAACTGTTTTTTCTCTTGTAAGAGGAGATATTTTTTTCCCTCAGCATTTGACCAGTTACTAATTCTGCAAGTATTTATGGTTCTGTTAAAGCAAGTGTTCTTACATAAATAATGCACATGTCAGAATGATCATGCCTGCATATAGAATTTAGGTCCGTGATTAGTTCTTTGAGTGACCACTTGCTGCGTGTTGCAATGGTTTTCAAATATGAAATCCTAATGAGAAATAGCCTAGATGCTTTCCTTCGTCAGTAAGTAAAACTAAGTTCAGAACAGCTCTGAGTAAGTGATGAATTTAAAATGAGATGTTTAATTTAGACTGGGCTTTAGTCCACATTGTTCTTAGTACATTATTTATAAGAGGTTTTATGCTTTACTGTTCTCTTGTGTATTTACAGACTTGATAAACACTCAGTGTTTGAGGTCACAATTCATGTATTGAACAATTAAAGTAAAATTTACTTCAGACTGCAAATACGAGAAGGATGTGCACCTGTTGGAGTGTGTCCAAAGGAGGTCCACAAAAATAATCGGAGATCTGGACCACCTCTCTTACGAAGACAGGCTAAGAGAGTTGAGATTGTTCAGCCTGAAGGGGAGAGGACTCTGGGGGGACCTTATAGCGACCTTCCAATACCTGCAAAGGGGGTCTGTCAGAAGGCTGGAGGAGACTCTTCACGAGGACAGGGAACGATAGGGTGAAGGGTGATGATTTTAAGCTGGAAAAGAGTAGATTTAGGCTGGGCATTAGGAAAAAGTTCTTTAATCTGAGGGTGGTGGATCCCTGGAACAGGCTGGCTAGAGAGGTGGTAGACGCCCCATTCCTGGAGACATTCAAGGTCAGGCTAGGTGGTCTCAGAGCAGTCTGTTCTAGTTAGAGATGTCCTTGCTTGTTGTAGGGGGGGTTGGACTAGATGGCTTTCCAATCCAAAACATTCTCTGATTCTGTGTATTGATCTTGTCCTCCAGTTTAACCTAAACTTATCTTTATTCTTTTGTTACTCTTGTAATTTCTTTTCTGACCTTTTTTCCTTTGCAACATGGTCAAGCAAAATATATTGATTTCATGAGTTCATGGTAGAAGGAGGTTGGTAAAAAGCAGAAAGTAGAGTAATATTTATAGATGTAAAGACTGCTTAAAATTTACAAAATATTAACTAGTCTGCTGTGCAGGAAATACCAAATAATGAGTCCAGTCCTAATGTATGCTTTTCTATTTTTATGTCCCAGGGTAAAGTAATGGATTTTTCAGCTGGCAAACTCTGTTTCTTTGACTACTCTGTAGAAGTAGGAGACAAAGGTAATTTTCTCAGAGATAGTTTGATCTCTTTGACTAGCTTCCTCAATAACCTTTGGAGATGTTGAAAGTATTTTTATGTGTGGGATGTACGACCACCTACCTACTTCAGGATTTACCAAATACTCCAACTCTTGTTATACCTTCAGGATACAGTGTACAAGACCAAGTCAAGGCTGGAAATGGCTTTGAGAGCTACAGTTAGTGTTGTTAGAAGCCAGCTAGTGCTACTGACTGATTCTTTTTATGTTTTAGACTGCATCCACAGACTAAATGGCTGAAATGAAAGGCTTGTGTCACTGATGGGAGGGGACCGAGTCATCTGGGATGTTTAATTTCCCAAAGATAATGCATGTTAAGAATTTGGGAGGATGAGCTTGCTGCAGAGATGAGGCTCTTTTCTGCATAAGGTAGATAGGGGTAGCACCAAGCCTGGCAGTGCAGCCACCATGAGTGTAAACCACTGGTGGTTTACAAGTGCCTTCAGAATACACTGTCCTCAACAAATATTTAGTCCTAAACTCTGAGGAGCCCAAGCTCATAGCATGAGATGTTTGCTTTTCGTGTTTTCAGGCCCTATCTCCACAGCCTGAATTGGATACAACATGACTGTTATTTATCCTGGTTATTTGCAGTAACAAAGCAAAAACCCAGCCATCAGAGAGAGAGAGAGATGTAGAAAGCTCTTGCTACTTAGTGACACTGTTTCTGAAGTTTTGTTGTATTCTTATTTTCTGACTTTATCTAGGTATTACCGCTGCTGTTATGCTACAGTTATGGTTCCCATTGGCTGGCCCAGTCCCTCCATCACTTGCCACAGCTGTCTAGCCTGAGCTCTCCACCACTTGACCCAGGAACAAGCCCTGCATGACATGCCTTGCTGTGGGAAAAAGAATGAATTTCTGCAATCTTCTTTCTGCCTGAACCGCCACGAGTGGGCTATGGAGCAGGTAAGCCTTTTCAGTGCTCTTTTCTTCTAAATATTTTGAAAAGGTAAGTGTGAATCCTGTTCTTTCCTGGAAAGGGAAGTTGTAGGAAGTTGTTTATCAGGTGTGCTCGACTCTGCACACAACGTCAGCCTTATGTTCTCCTGAGCTGGCAGAGGAGGGAGTGAGAGGATTTACAATGGCATTATATTGAGGTTTTGCTATAGATCACTTGCAGGAGTCTTCGTTTTCCTGTCTGTTTTGGGAACTCTCTAAGTTACCTGTCAGTGTAGCAGTAGTGAACAGCCCCTCGCTAGAGTTCAAAGACCATCTGACTAGAAGATGGTCTAGACAGACTTAACTCCTCAGATTCTTTAATGGAGTTAGATGCCAAGAGTTTCTGTGAAGTCCATTGCCCTCAGAATGGAATGTCTTGGAATATCTTCTTAGAATATAGTATTTTCTCATTAGAATAGAATATTATCAGAATGTCTTCTTTGGTAGTGTATATTTTACATGATACAGCACTTTTGGAACTGTATCGCTGTATTAGCAGCAGTGAGGAGAATCAGTGTGCACAGTCTGTTGTCAAATGACTGTATATGTGTAATGCAGGGTCTGTGCTTAGCTACTGCTCAATCTCTGCTGGCTTCTTGCCTTGGTATTTTCATGCCCAGTCATTATAAAGCACTACTGTAGCATGTTGGATTTGCTTGTTGTGTATGTTAAATGAACCACAAGCTCCTAGAAGTTAATATTCACTCAGTTAGACTGAACTAACGTATTGTATTGTACTATATACTATATTCTATATTTTTGCATTTTTGAATAAGGAAGTTTGTGTTTATGGTCAGTTGTGTCAATTCTCTTATGATCCATTTTGTTTGCATCTTCTTCCTAAGGTCCTTGGCACTTAATAATTAGTAAAGAGAGCAGTCATGCCTGTGCTTGAACCCTGGTCTTAATTGGTAACAGGACTGAACAATACTCCTGTAGCAGCATCCCATTTTGCTTAAGACTTGCCAGTAATTACTTTCTGGTTTTGCTTGGGGTTTTTAATGCAGTTACCTCTGTAGTTTTTGAGGATTATAAGTGACCCCTCTGAGCAGGCATGTTGAATTTTAAGTTTCGAAGTAGTCGTGTTAGTGGCTTTAGGCCAGCTTTCTCCTATCAATGTAAAATCTATGTCAGTATTTATGTCAGGAAGTATTGTAATGATTTGTTTTCTTCAACAACCTTTTACTTGAGTTCAGAATTTTTCAGCAGAAAAATGGGGTCAGACTCATGAATTTGTAAAACATTTTGATTTGGATGTGTCAGCTAGCCCCTTTTGGAAAAGAAGATTTTAGAAAAACGTATTTTTCAAGTTTATGTTTAACACGTACATTCAAAAGTCATCCTTAGGCTCCAGCTGTTAGTGCAGTGGAGCATCTGAAAGGCTCCAGTTATGGCATAATAGATATAGTAAAAACACACAGTATAAAGCAAGCAGAAAAGTGACGAGACAGTGCAAGAATCTCGAATTGCTCGAGCCAGATTATTGCCTCTCTAATCAGTGACATGAAATCCATTTGCAGCAGCACTAGTTCCCATGTATTTGTGTCATTGTGGGAATAAAATGTAATTATGCTCCTGGAAACAAAATGCTTTTGCATTTTTGTTGTTGTTTTTTGTTTTCTGCCCTGCCACTTCGGGTCAATAAATTCAGACAGAAGAAGAACAGAAGTAGTTATGATATAAATTATTGTGTAAGCCTGTATGTATACCTAGCTGAGTGATTTTGTAGATTATTTTTAGAGCACCTTTAGGTGTTAGGTGCTGTTAGGTGTGCTTGCATAAGTTAAACCACAGGTGCAAAGACACACTCCCTTCTCTTTTCCTATTCTGCTGTCTTGAAACATAAATAAAATCCTGGAAGTTAACACTCAAATCTTTTAATTACAGTGTGAAGATGTCAGAAAGAGGAAATAAGCAAAAGAACAAGAGATGTGCTTGAGCCTCTTTCTTTCATCCCAAACCCTGT
Source organism: Phoeniculus purpureus (assembly GCA_028565055.1). Classification (NCBI taxonomy): domain Eukaryota; kingdom Metazoa; phylum Chordata; class Aves; order Bucerotiformes; family Phoeniculidae; genus Phoeniculus; species Phoeniculus purpureus. Next base: position 17,149 of record JAOXOE010015663.1, read on the forward strand.
TTAAAAACCTGACTTGCCACTCACAATATTGCCAAGTTATCCAACTTCTGAGAGGTGCTTGAGATTTATAGTATTAGTTCCATAAAAACCTAGCAGCTAATTGCTTTTAATGCTGGCTTCATTTGGTTACTGCAATTCTTTTATATTTATACAGTACCCATTAGGTAAAGAAACTCTTTGCTTGTATGGGGCAAACCTCCCATTCTGATTCAACTCTTCTTTACTTGTTGGTCTTGTTTTTCTTTCTCCAGTACTGCTAGAGCAGAACTTCAAAAGAAGTCAGTGTGGTGTTGTGCTGATGAGTTGTTAGAAGCTGCATTTAACTAAAAAATACTTGTCCTCAGCCTGCCCTTTTGGAGCTGTCCATAATGGACATAGTTTTGTCAGTTCCTCATTTAAAACAAAATGTCTCCTGTTAAATCTCTTGCATTGAGACTCACTGCACCATGACCTGAAGCAAAAGTTGTCTCGTATTTCATAATATGAGCTGGCTGGTAGGAGAAGGTAAACCTGAGCAAAGGGAGAAGACGTGCATGTCTCGCAAAATTAGCTGCGATCTGTTTTTTATCAAGGTTCAATCTTTTTCTTACTGGCACAAGGTTGTAAACCCACATAAATAGGGTCTGCACAGATTCTGACACAGATACATTACTTACATCATGGATATTGTAATTGTAGTTCTTTGCTCCAAAATGTACTTTACTGAACAGACTAACGTGGCTGAGTTTAATGTCAAACTGGGTATTTAATGTTTTTATGTGTGAGGGCAGGAAACTTTTTCATGAATTGCTTCCTTTGCCTGTCAGGTGGCTGCAGCATCTCACCTGGGTCATCTCCAGGTTATTGAATCCTTGCTGTCAGCAGAGATTTGGTGCGTTGGCTGCTCAGCAGCAAACCACGAGAGGCGTTTTCTCCTCAACATAGCAAAACCAGTTTCTGGTTTTCACTTGTTGTGTCCAACGTAGACTCTTTCAAAAACAGACCTCCAGGTTGTATTTTGTGGCACAGTGTCCATGGTCCCAGCTGACAGCGAGTTGTTGAGGAGTTTCTCAGCTTTCTTGGACAGTTTGATCAGGGTTTCAGTGAGCTTTCTGACACAGCTCAAATGTAGTGCATTGTGGGCGTCTCTACTGCTATCCTGAGACTTCTCTCAGGAAATAGCTAAGCTAATTTTAGCAGCAAAAACAGTTGAAAGAGGCCCATTGCAAATGCAGCCAGAGTATCTCCTGCCTAATCAGTTATGAAATCTGACTGATGCTGAAGCTTTTTTTTTTTAGCAGAATGTTTATTAATCTTGAAGAGGCTTGGGAAGAAAAACAACGAGAGATCTTTTACGAGGCAGACATAAATGAACAGAAGCTCTTTAAAAATGAGCTTGTGGGAACTGAGAGATTGATGCAATACATCACAGGGACAGAAAGGCCAGACGACAGCTCTCCGAGTACATGTTGGCATAAAATCAGATAGAGAGAAAAGAAGCTATGGTACTTTTTGCCTGACATGACCTGAGGAAAAATACTGGCTGTTGTGCAGCTCTTGCATGCTTATCTTGGGCATATCATGTTCTGGAGTGATTAACATACAACTTCTGGTGACAGCAGGAACCCAAATGCCCTTCTGAATTGTGCACAAAGTGAGACAGTTGTTCCCTCAGTCCAGGTCATCTTTCAGTGTATGCTATAGCAACAGATTTTGACTGCATTTGATACCTATTTTATGTCTCTGAATGAAAATGTAGGAAATGCAAACTCTTAGAGCAATATTTTATTTCTAAGGGAAAAGGTAACCTGTTGTCAGGAGCTATGAATGTTCTATGGATTTGTGCTGGGCCGGGAAGTCAGGGAAGACAAAAATGGAATTACTCATATTTTTAAATCTTTCTTCTAAACTTCTGCTGCTTTTCTTAAAATTGTATTGCAGGATAGAACAGCTGCAGGAGAACACATTTTGCACCATGAGTAGAACTGATGTTATTTTCATAGCAAGACTATTCTTGAGGGCTCTCTTAAGCTGACTACCAGAGCCTGGTAGATGAAGACACTGCTAAACAGGGTGTGCAAGTTCTTTACTTGTGTTCTGTCATGTCTCTCATCCATTTTCTGGTGTCTGTTCCTGAGTAGATCGTCACCGTGTTCCAATTCACAGAGTGTGAGATTTTTTTACACATACTGAGGAATTTGTCTTGTTTGAGTCTTTCATAACTAGTACTGCTGGAGATGTTTAAAACCCATCTGGATATCTTCCTGTGTGACTTGGTCTAGGTGATGCTGCTCTGGCAGGAGGATTGGACTAGATGATCTTTTGAGGTCCCTTCCAATTCCTAATGGTTCCATGATTCTATGAAAACATTACTGGACTGCTGATGTGAGAAACAGATTTTGCCCTAAGTAGATTAGGTTTGAAACTAAAAAGTTTGAGCCTGAATTTAAACTCTCACAATTTTTTATCTGCGTATTGTAGCCCGAGTTACAAAGTGCCACGTTATTTGGAACTGTACATGCATTTCTTCCCTGTTTGCTCCACGCAAAACAACCAATTTCCTCTCATCTTCAGTAAGATGATACTTCCTGGTCTTCCTTTTAGTCAGCTTCTTTAAAAAAAAGGTAATTTGTACAGAGAAAAATGTCCTGTTGTAAACCTAATGCCATTCTAGAACATTTAGTTAAAACTGACTGTGCCTCAAATGTCATCTTCGGGAAGTCTTTTATCTCTTTATGCAGAGTGAACATTGATGAGCTATTTCTTGTGTGATTGAAGTTCTCAGATCATAACTGATAACAGCAGTAACCATCATGTAACGTACAGTTTGTTATTACTCTCTGCTGCAGAGGGTTTACCAAGGTTTTGACGCAAACTTTGGTAGGGACAGCTGAGTCTCTGCTGAAAGCTTCTGACAAATCCTACCCAGATCATCCCTTGAGAACTGTAGTACCTTTTTTAGGATGTATGTAAAGACTCAGTGAGAGGTACAAGAAAGAGAACCCTAAGGCAATGAAGCTTTTCCACTACTCATGTTCTTAAAGTTATTTGTGTGTCTAAGTCAATTCTGAGCCAAAACCAAACAGATATGAGATCTCAGCAAACCTGCGAATGTCAAAATTATTTTGGGGAATTTGGATCCTTCATCATAACCACATATTTTGCCAAGATATGGCCCCAATTCAAAGAAACTGTAAATACTACAATTTACCCAAATTATTATTCCCTTGATATGCTTAAATTTCAAAGACAAATGGTTTCTTAATGGTTTGTGTGATGCTATAAATAATATTTCTTTATTGCATACTGAGAAAAGAATAGCATTCCATGAGTCATAGTTATTGTGGTGTCTGTGGACAGGGCTTTCAAAGCCTGACTTCTTCCCACAATGTGCAAAAGCCTTAAAGTTCAATAGTCTTTCTGCTTCCAACAATAAATTAAAGACAGATTCTTAAAATGCTTTGATCTGAATAGCTGAACCTACTTCAAGAAACACCTTGGTCAGTAAGTTGCAATCAGATCTGAGCAGAAGAGAAGAACTAGATACAATGCCTCATATTATAGTTCAGAGGAAGAAAAATCTTGATCCAGAAATGTCTTGTGTTTGCTTGGTGTCGTGTGTTTACTGAATGCTTCAATGCATCACTGCCAAGATCAGTTTTGGTTTGGTTTTGGTTTTTTAAAAATCACTTGCTTGAAACAAAGCCTGCTTGAAAGAAGTGGCACCTATCCATAATTTACTGCAGATGGCACAAATCCTGTTCTGCTGCCCATGGCAGCAAAGAGAGGAATCTGACTCTCAATATTGCAATTTAAAGCCTTGTGCCACATTGCAAGATAAGCTGTTTCTACACCACTTCAGTAAAATATTTTCATGTTTCTCTTGCATGAGAATTACTGACTGCAAAAATTCCAAGTACACTATCTTTCTTAAGACAACAAAACCAAAACTTGAAAAGAGAGCACTTTTCCCAGTGTGCAGTTCCTCGGATGCATATAAGCTGCTTTCTGCATAACCTGAAACAACACTTGATCATGTGCTGGAGGCATTTTGCTGTCCTGCGCAAGTAAGAAAAGATGTGAAGTTTAGTGGATGCATCTAACTGTTTAGCCAGGTTCTTTCTTAGCTTGAAGGCTAAGAAGCCTTCAAGCCTTGAAGTGACAGTAAGGTTCATCTTGACTGAACAACAGTTGGAGTAATTACAGACTATCGTTAGTTGGAAGAGACCTTTAAGATCATCAAGTTCAACCTTCAACTGAGCACTGCCAGGTCACCACTAAACTATGTCTCTAAGCATGAGGTCCACACACTGTTTAAATACCTCCAGGGATGGTGACTCCACCACTGCCCTGGGTGGCCTGTTCCAATGTTTGGTAACACTTTTGGTGAAGAAATTCTTTGTAACATCCTGCGTAAACCTCTCCTGGTGGAGCTTGCAGCCATCTCCTTTATATCTATTGCTTGCCACCAAGGAGAAGAGGTTGTTCCCCTCCTTGCTCCAACCTCCTTTCAGGTAGTTGTGGAGAGCAAGATAAACAGTCTGTTTCTCTAGGCTAAACTACTCCAGCTCCCACAGCCTCTCCTCATAGGACTTGTGCTCCAGACCCATCATGAGCCTTGCTGCCCTCCTCTGGAAACAAATAAATCAAAATCCATGATTGTCTTGACAGAGTTTTATCTTCAATAAGAGAAGCTATTTAACAAGAGAGGAGGGATCAGAGCCATGACGTTGCCAAGTCTGGAAGTGACTGAATAACGTTCTTTGAAGAAATTTAGTGTGCCTTCAGATATTTCATCCAGAAACATCTATCCATTTTGCAGTGGATCTGAGGAAGGAATATGATGCACTGAACCACACTGGATGATCTTCTAACTGACCAAATCTATTCCATAACGTTGTCACAGAGCCCAGTAAGTCCATATGGGAATCATTTCTATTTGTGTGCAAAAGCAAATGTAACTGACCTTGTAATGCATTCCTGCAGACAGTCACTGTCTATGAACTTTACATCTGCAGAGATTGCCTTCAGATTGCCTCTAATGCTTTGCCCAAGCTCAAAAGGCTGAAACAAACTCTACGTTTAACCTTTTTTCACCCTTTTTTTGAATTAGGTTCTCTTACAAAACTTGGGTTTGTTGATTTGTCTGCTGCTTTGGAGTAGAAATCTCTTCTCCCTGCTGTGCTTCCATGTTCTGCTTTGCTAATATGTAAAAAATCTCTCATTCTTCTTCTATTTGGAGAGTAGAGAGAATGATGTTATAGTACTGTTTTTAATCAGCTCATTTACGGGATGGGTTGAAAGTACAGTAAAACTAGGAACTGATCCTATGAGATATGTTCAGGAAGCAAAAGTAAGATTTAAGGTTTGTAGATGAGGGCACTGAGCTGAAGGATCATACTACCAATCTTTCAGTAACTATCAAAACACAGCAAACACTGTGAGAGACTCAATTGCTGCAAATGTCAATAACTGCATGTTTTTGGGTTGCAAATTGTGCACTGCTCCCAGGAGACTTTGATGTGAAAATGCCATTTTAAAAAATCCTGTGGGTAGTTGGAGGTAAGAAACATTTGCATTGATTCAGTTACTGTAGAATGTTCCTGCTGAGCTATTGTATTGCACTGGGCTATGTGGGGAGCATGGTAGGGTCAGCACAGGGTTCAGCGTACTCTGGTGTCACGTAATTTACTGCAGATTTGGTGTCACCAGCCTGAGCAGAGGAGCCTGGTGCCCGCAGAGGGCAGCTCTTGCACCTTCTCTCTCTCTGCTTACCCGCAGAATTTGCAACATGTTTTATAGAACTTTCTGAAGTATCTGTTATGTTCTTTTTTACTGTCTCTAAGTATGATTTTGCACTACATAATAGATAAATGTGAAATAAACTGTAGGGAAAGACTTGAATTCATGGGAAATTCATGGGATTTTGCTTTTAGGGTGGTTTAGGTTTTGTTTAACTCTTTCCAGTTCCATGAAATAACAAGATCCTTGAGTATGGACCTCTGTGTTATTCACCTTCATAACAAATAGGAAGAGGCCGCTTCCTTGCTGTCACACAATTGTCAACATTAATAGGGGGACTTCAGTATGTCATGGGGTACTAGTAGCATTTCCGTGCAAGGGATCATGATTTTCCACCAGCAAGGTTTCAAAAGCTTTGTATTGTTGTGTGGCAGCAATGAAAACCAATGCTAGAACAAGTGAACAAAGTTGACTTTGTGCATCTTCCAGAGGAATTCCTCCAAACCAAACCACTTCAGGTTCAGCCTGAAAAAACCTTTTGGAGTAGCTGAAAGTAGACACAGAGATGCTACTTAATGAAGTAATGAGTAAGTCAATTTGCTGTATCTGTCCTTCTCTAAGAGACCACTCAGCTCTTTGAATCAGAATCAGAATCATCATGGCTGGAAAGGACCTCCAGGGTCATCGAGTCAAACCTTTATCCTAGTATCTAACTGCTAGACCATATCCCTAAGCGCCGCGTCCACTCGCTCCTTAAACACCTCCAGGGATGGTGACACCACCACCTCCC
>JAOXOE010015694.1:0-23657 GCA_028565055.1 Phoeniculus purpureus
GGCCTGCGGGCGGCTCCCGGCACGGCCATTGTGTGCGTGCCCCCGCCCCGCTCCCCGGCCGCTTCACGAAGCAACATTTAAGCTGGGTTTTCAGGAGTTCTGTGATGGTCAGGCAACAACCGTGAGCCTTTTTTAACAGAAAATACACTAAGTCGGCTCTGCGGTGCTGCACCCGGCGTCTGGTGTTCGTTACCGCTCCTCGCCCTCGTGTGTACCGCCGCTCTGGCTGGCTTCCCCAGCGGCTGGTGTTTGCTGCACTGTCACCATGATGATTCCCTTCCAAGCTGGAGCTGCCCGACAGCTGCTCACGTTTGGGAGGTGAGATTGTTTCCCGATTGTTCGTGTTGTTCAATGAGTGAGTACACGGCGTTGGGGAACAGGACAGCTTTCTGTCTTCTCTTCAAGGTCTTGAGACCTCTCAGAAAGAGAATTGGTTGTAAGAATCACTGAATCACAGAATTACTCTGGTTGGAAAAGACCCCTGGGAACATCGGGTCCAACCATCTACCCTACCTTACAATTTGACCTCTAAACCATATCCCTCGATACCTCATCCAAACAATCTTTAAACACATTCAGGGATGGCAACTCAACCACCTCCCTGGGAAGCCCATCGCAGTGCTTGACCGCCCTTTCTGTGAAAAAATTTTTCCTAAATCAAGTCTAATAACAGAGATGGAGGGGAGACAAAGGTGAAACAAAGTTCAGTGCAGTCATATGATTTTACTTGATTTAGCTCTTAAGAGACCGTGGCCGCCTTCAGGTGCAGAGCAATGAGTATAGAGGCCCTGAAATTTTCTGGGTGAGTCACAACATGACCTTGGGCAAGTGTCAGAAATTTTTGTGCCTCTGATGATATTTGTAAAATGAAGGAAGTTGGGTGTGAAGTTAATCCATCTTTAAAGAGGGTACTATGGCAGTGTCTCCTCAGACTGAGTTACACTTAGAACTATGTCCTGCTCACTGTCTGATTTATAGCCAGACAGGCAGTAGTATGAGGTTTTGTTACTTTTTCAGCCCATCCTCTACATATTTATACCCAACAGGTTTTCAAAGTCATGACTGACCTCAGGCTGTTGGATTTTCAGCACAGCACAAGGCTTTTAACGAACACTGGCTGAAAAGTTCATTTTGGTTTTAGAGCTTCTTCCTTTGCTGTGAGAACAACCACTAGAGCAAGCCCATGAAATCTGAAGTACTTAACCCTACTTGATCTTCAGATGTTTTTTACTTTGTTTTCCTCTCTTTTATAGTGGTTGTGAGCTCATAGAAGTGTAATGTTCATTGTAACTTTCATGTGCTTTGCATTACTCAAACACATAATTCCAGCTACTCCTCATGACCCAGTCCTGCTTTAACTAAAGCAATTGAAATTTCACTATTGATTCAAGTAAGAGCAGGCACACACTGGAATCAATAGACCATAACAGATAATTACTGAGATACAAGGGTCAACAGAAAAATGAAGAACACAAAAGGTTTCTCTTTTTCCTTTTCCTTTAATAAGTGTATCTGAAGGTGGAAAGCTTGCTCCTGTCACCTGTCTGGGATGCTTGAATTTTGTTGTTCAGGGTCCTCAGAAGAACTGACTGTTGTGTTGGAATAGTCTTGTGGCAGCAACAGCAGCACACATCATCAGGTCCTGCGTGTGTGGAGGAGTCAAGCAGCACTTGAGTGAAGAAAGCCATGGTGACACATCTGTGTTGTGGTATATACAGGCACAAAAGATGTTGAAAGGGCTTGTCTGTTGCTGGTGGTACTCATCTTGCCATTTAGGAACACTTAATGTAGGTGAAAACCTAGCCCTTTTACTATGCTTTCGAAATACTCATCAAATTCCATAACAATTATATTAGATTGCACATGTAGTAAATGGGAAAAAGAATTTTAAATTGCTGTCAAGTGTAATTCAGTGATTGCGATTGATGCTTACAGGTTTACTAGCACATTGGATGAAATCCAACCCTAATAAACTCAGTAGCAGAATCTCCATGTTTTCATGGTTCTGTGATTTCAAGCCATTTGTACTTTTTGTTTATTGCATTATAACAGAAATAATTAAGTGAGGTTAACTCCTTACTTACATTGTTGTAAATCAGAAGTGATACTGATGTTGGTAAGATTATTTTAGTGTGAAATAGAATTGGAAGTGAAATTAATATCTTTTCAAAGGAGTGATTTGTGCCTGCCTGCTTACAACATGAGGTGGTTTGTGTAAGTTTTGCTATGTAGAAAAAACAAGTGTTCTATTTCTCAATAAATACTACAAAGAATGAAATTTTTCAGAGAGCTTCTGTATCTCCAAGCAGTATTTTTCAATGTTAAGTGATTTATAGCACTCCTCAAGCACTTTGCAACTGAAGCTACACAACTGCTTCTACATAAAAATAACAGACAAGGACACATATTACATTTATTTTTTCAGGATAAATTTTCTCAAAATAACTGTCTGATTTGTTTCTGTCATCCAGGTAAGATGTCTCTACTAATAATGCAAGATACTAATTATGGCAAAGAACATAAATGACTTAGGCTGGCTATTGTATCTTCTATTTATAGTTGATCAGCTTTTATTTTTGACCTGACTATAAAAACAATTTCCTGGGCTGTGTTTGATCCCCTCTGCTGATTCATAGGTTTTTCTATTTAGTATCCCCTAAAGCTGCTTTTTCCATATTCATCAGAGACACCAGAGATTCTGCCAGGATGAAAGGGTGACCATTAATGTCACAGACCACTCAGTTTTGGTAAACCGTGACCATTTTTCTGATTAAAGTGCTCCATATGTGCCCATGTGTGATCAGGACTTACATCCTTCAGAAAGCAGACTGGATCCATCAATTCCTTTCATGAAAGCCTGAAACTGCTGACAAAGAAGGCAGGTTCTGTAGCTTACTTAAAAGGCAATACTTTTAGCACTGTACCTAGACTCAACTAAGTGATGCAGAGGAGATTTTGCAGGCTGGAAAAATAATTCCTTAGCATTTCAATTAATAAGAAAACATAATTTCATTAACATTTTCTGAAATTAATTGAAATTAATTTGATGTGTTTTGGAAGTGGTATAGAAGTCATGTTGATAGAAAATTATTAGCATTGGTTTTCTGAAAGCTCCATGGAAAGATGAATGCCTCTTATATTTTCTAGATATTGATGTTATTTCCTCATAAATAAAAGAAGTGTTGCGTTTTCCAAGACAATTGCGGCTAATTTTGGATCTGCTAATTCACGTGTTTGTTAGTCAGAAGCCCATATAATATACATCTGCCCAATGAAGCCTCTGCTTGTCAAGACAAGTAATTAAATGCTTGACTTGGACCAGCAAGTAGTGGTTTATCTGAACTACCTGAGGGTTTAAGTGCAGGTCTTTCAGCATCTCCCCAAATAAAAAGCCCAGAGCCACGGTCATGGGCTAAGAACTTCGGGGTGTGTGCCACTTCTTCTGAGACAATGCTGTCATGGGGCGGCACTTCTCCAATGGAAAAGTGAAGCTGTCAGTGTGAAGAGACTCACATCTACAGTGGGTGGCTCTTTCCCTCAATGTGAACTAAGATTATGAAAGCCTCTGACAAATCACATAATAACCCCTAAGCACTAGCAGAACTAAACTGCAAGTACATATATTTGACTCAGATGTCCTCTAACTATTCTCCCATGTAGGTTCAATCTCAGTCTTATTGTGTATTAATGTAATAGAAAAAAACCTTGCAAATTATTACTTTTTTAGCAGAAGTGTTTCTTTGTGAAAAGAAGGTTTACTCCAAGACAAAACATTTTGACAAGGATATCATTAACCTGTAATTTCAATAAGGTAAATGTGTAATTTGTAACATTTAGTTAAAACATTACTGTTAGTAGTAGAATATATCTTTATGCTGCATATAGAGTTGTTGATTTCTGAAGACAAAATATATATTCTGAAGTCCATTAGACAGTTGTTTGGATTTTCAGCTTTTTGCTTCCTACAAAAAGAAAATCAATTAAGTATGTAAGAGCATGTTTTGTCACACCAAAAGAAAAAAACAACTCCAAACCTACATTCAAAAAAGAAAATCAGGAAAGCGTTTGCTGGAAGTCCTTGTTAATTCTCAAACTATCTGAAGATTTTTACAGGGAAATTGAAAGTTTTATTTGTGCAGTGCATTGCGCTACCAACCTTGAACTTGACTGATATATCAGTATTATGATACGCTTGCTTAATAATAATTTATAACATTTGCTATCATAAAACAATGGGCTTTGCATCAGCTTCTTGCACAATATGCAGCAGAATTCTTGCTGCTCAGCTTTGAAATTTGAAAGTTCAGCAGCCCTATCAGTAATATATGATACTATGAAAGCATATTCACTTGTAACACTAAGCTTCCAGATATAATGGATCTCAGGATATGCTTGCACTTGCTACCTCTATTCTTTTTCCTTTTTCTAAGGGAGGTTTTACAATCCAAGTAATAAGTCAAACAATAAAATCAAAGCTTATCTATATAAAAGAGCAAGAAAGGTACAGAAGGGTAATTAAATTTATACAATGACTTTCATTCAACACTCTCCAAATGCTTTGCAAACATCAGTTGCTTTAATTATCTTTTACCACACTTCTGTAGCAGCTAGGGTTGTAAGTAATTATGTTTGTAGATGCTGAACAGGCACTCACTGCACTTACCAGGGATGAGAACCAGCCTTAGAGAAAGCCACATGGAAGGCAGAGGAAGTTGGTGGGATAGTGCCTGTGGTGGTATCTTTTGGTGCTGTAGTCAGCCAAACCTCTCAGGCTGTTTTCCTGCCGATGTCAGCTGTTAAAAGAGAAATGTGCTTGCTGACACTTGGCCTTGGCTCACTGCCTGCCAAAAAGCCACTTGTGGGTTCAAATTCCTTTAGCATAATACAGTAATTCTGTGGTCATGGCGCTATCCTTAGAAATAAATGCTGAGCAGTATTTCATGTAATCATTTTACAGATAAGACACTGGAAGCACAGGCTGGATATGGAATTTAACCCCAAATCTGTGGTTATCTTTAACTGCTGGAAGTAAGTAATTTTTTAGCTAAATGTGACCAAACTGTAAAGCAGAATGTCAGTAAGATCAGTCTGAGTTGCACAGTACTTCACCTGAAGTAAGTGATAATGATTGAAAAGAGTTGGTGTCTTAATGCTTAACTCTTGATTCCAGTTAGTTCTTGAGTCTGCCTCTGTCAGCATCCATCAGCCAAGATACCTGTGTGATAATATTTCCTTTGAGGATGTACTGTAAAAATCTGATGTAAATTCATTAATGCTTCTAACCACTGCCCCAGATTTTTCCTATCTCATTAGGTCTAGTATGACAGATATACTGCTTTAGAGTCGACTTTAAGTACCTCATTACTACGGCTAGCACCTTCTGTTCTGAAATAATGTTTGACAAGCAAATCTCAAAATATGTACTGTGTGGTGATCCAAAACTCCATCTTCACACTGGGGTTTGCATGTGCCCACCATGGTTTTTGTAGGATACTTGCTTGTAACAAAAACTTGACTAGTGCTAAACCACAGCAGAGGTAAAAGAAACTGTAGGAGATTTCTTTTGTTAGATTAGTACATGATACATGTTCCTCAAAGTAGTACTGAGGAACCAAGGGCAGCAGTTTGAAAATCGTGTGATGGGATGAATTTATCAGCTGCTTGGCACCCTGACTAGCTGCAGGGCAAATGTTAAGGGTGTAGTGCTCTTCAGTTGCTTGTGAAATGCCTATGTGTGAAATCACAAGGGTATAAAAACTGTTATACTGCTTTCCTCAGTGTACTTGGGCATTTCTTAAAGCAAAACATCACTTAGCATAAATCTACAATAAATATGTATGCATGGAGGTATCATCTAGGTACTTGGGAGATAGAGTAATTATGTTTGTCATGTTTCATGCCGATAGTTTCTGTATGCCTATCTTGCCTATATGTAGGGCAGGCAATGAAACATTTGTGCTCTAATTTCTGAAGAGAGAAATTAAAAAGTTGTGTTGTTTCCTCTGCTTGTGATTCCTTTGCCCAGGTACTTCCCATGATCTGCCCATGATCAGAATCCTGCAGAGTACTTCTGTATGCATGTCATGCAGAGAGATAGGTAGGAGCATAACTGTCTTTTGCAAACTGGTGAATTCACAAGCAAAAAGTGGAAAAAAGTTTAAGAGGTTTCTGTTGTGTAAGTGACATTTAACCTTTGCTATCTGATTAATGGATACTGTATGTTGTTCAAGTACTGTAATCTGGTCAATTGACATTCCCTGTAGTACATAAAAAAAGCTATCTTGATTAAATGCCAGTTTCTGAGGTCGATCTCTAACTTAACCTGGCATAAAGAGTAGTGGTTGTGATGCCTGGCCATTGCCTGCTGAGTTTTGGGTCCCTGGGCCTTCTCATCCCTTTTATTTCCCATAGTTGCATTGTTACATCAAGGTAACAGCCTGAGCATGTTCCACTTTACTATGGAAGTCTGTGATAGCCTGCTGAGGAACACGGAGTTGCAACAGCTCCCCTGATAGCATCTCTTTTCTGGTAGTAAGCTGGGAGTAAATTTGGTGGAGGAAAGTCTCTGGGCTGAAATAGTATTTTCAAAGAAAAGCAGAATGTTGTTGTGGAGGGTCAGCGGTGAGCATCTTCCGTGTTGTATGATGCAAAGTATATTAAAAGGGGGTAGAATCCATTGACTCCAGCTGAATTGATTACTCCTAGCATGCCTTTAATTAATTTAGTCTTGTATTCCTTTAATTGGTCTATCATTGTATCACAGATAAAGCTGAACAAATTACTGAATGAGTTCAGCTACTGGGATAGATAGATTATTTGTTCTGTTTTGGTAATTATTTTCTTTTTGTGCAATTTTCTAAGGAAATGCAGCTGCCGCGTATCTACATACTCAGCTGTCCTAGTAGAGTTATACACCCTGAGTCAAGGACTGTTCCTCTCCAAATACCCTGAAGGCTCGTCATCTACAATCAGAAGAGGTGTGACAAGTGATGCTAACTGCTGTCATTGCCCAAAACAATGTATTTTTTATTAGTGGTTGTCACAGTCATACATTAGGATGAAAAATTATGTGGGAATCTAGCCAATATTTGGCAAAACAGGTCTGTAAGTTAAGATGCTAGATATCGTACTGTGACTTCTGGACCTGGTGAAGTAAACCACTGCTCATGCAGGTACAGATTTGTAATTGCTCTGCTGGGCAAGCATCTGAGCACTCTGCAGAATGAGGAATGAAATTGTTCCTATGATCCTATGATCCTATGATCCTATGATCCTATGTTATGTGCTTAAACAAAGGGACTGCTTTTCAAATCCAGTCTTCTCCTGACTTCAAGATACAGGAAATAGCATGGGTTTGTCCACCATTAAAGTAGATAATGTTATTGTAGTGTCCTCAGCATAAAATTAGAAAAATGATGCATGTACATGCATATCTCTTAAATAGAAACTATGGTATCCATAAAGAGTTACTAAATAAGAAGTGTTTAAAACAGTTTGTTCCTGGATGAAAAAAGTCATGCATTAACAATGATGTTTCTTGTACCTGAAACCATATTTAGTAGCTAATTTAACTGACAGGCAAGGAGAAAGAGTTCAGTGATGAAGCTCTTTTTGGTTTTTTTGACATTCAACTATCATATTATGGCAAAGATCTAAAGCTAAATACTGTGCAATGCACTGTTGAGTGGGTTTTTTTATAGTATATTCAGTTTAGCCACACGAAACCTTATTTTTATTAGAGAAAAAAAAATTACTCTGTGGAAGAATACCAATATTTGCAAGTTGGCCAGTAAGAGAAAAATGTAGTTGCGATGAGTAAAAGGACACGAAGACACACGGGGAAATTCAGATTAAAACTATACATTACAGTTGAAAGCCTGCTGAATGTTCTTCAGGCAGAGAGGCAGTCCTGAATCCAAGAGAGGGAGGTGAGAGAGTTGGTGGATTGACTGTATGTCCAGGACCTCTGACTGGAGCAAAAACTGTGCTAATGGAAAAGGGCAGAGATAGGAGTCCCTTGAATGATTTTTGTATATCCGTAGCTTTTTGTCAGTATTAAGAACAAGAATAAATACTACACAATAGACTGAATTTCAATAAAATGAAAAACGTTCAGTAACATAAAATGTCAGGAAGTTATCCAGGGCTAATTCTTCAGCTGGTGGAGATCAATGTAAGAAACTAGCTTAGTCCTCTCAAGTGGTAGAACAGGTTAGTGTTCAAAGTTAATTAACTTTTTAATTTGACCCCATGCTTTGATTTGTGGGTTTAGTAATAAAAAAGCATCCTGTCTAACAAGTCCTGCATAAATACATATACAGATTAAGCAGGACTAGATACTTGTTAGAAAGTGGTAGCTGTACCTTCTTTCAGAATAATTACATGGAGGCCAGGATTTATTTCTTTTTTTTCTGGTCCAAGCCTGTTAAATTGCCTTACATTTTGTTCTAATCTTCAAAATGTGCTTTGTGTTCTGCAAGCACTGCTCAGCTTGTCAATTTGTTATGGAGGTGTTAATGTGGAATTTTTTGTGGTACAAGGGTGAGGTGGCACACTGAGTTAATGACATCTTACCTCATGAAATCAGGATTCTATTTCAAACTTGGCATTGTTTTGGCACAGTGAGGCTAGTGTAGGTGCATGCTCCCAGTCCTCCCAGCAGATCACAGGGCAGTGGTCTAGACCTGACACCAGCATTTAGTATGTGTGCAGAAGAGATGTGGGAATGTGGATGGATGTGTATTCACAAGCATCATCAGTGGGGACCAGACTTGGGACATTTTGGACTGCATGCCTGGAGCTTTCTCACTGTGTTGAGACTCCACTTGGCTTCTCTACACCTGCCAAAACAAAAACTATGACATCCTCCACTCCAAAACATGCAGATTAATAGAGACTGGGGGTGAGGAGAGTTAGCTGATTATTGATGGTAATGAAAGAGAGTGGGTGGTGATTGCACATTGCAGAAACCTAGAAGAAAGGCATTATGATATAATTTCACCCTGGGATTCTATTGCTATGGCAACAAAGAAAAGATTTTTTTTTCTTTAAAAATAGGGTTCAATACAAAAGTATCACAAAATCAGAATTAAGATTTTTAACAACCTTTTCTTTTTTATATTTTATTCATTTGTATTATTACTGAAGTGTCTGTAAGCGTGAAAAATAAGTGTGTGTGGCATTCCCCGTAAAAGAAACAAAATATTGTGCTATCTTTAGTGACTTAGTCTGAAGTCACAGCAAAAATCCTTGTGTATTTGCTGTTCATTCTGCAGAGCACTTACAGGTTACATTCCATTTACAGCTATTAAACTGCTCCTCCAGCTGAGTAAGATGTAACTGAGGTCAGGATTTTGTCCATGCCACTTTCTATTCCATACAGATAAAGAATTAATTAAAACTATCACTTTTACTTAAAGCCACTGAAGTAGGTTTTGATGGCCACTACAAGATACTGCCAGCAGTGTTTCACTTCAGGATCTGCATTGGCCTGGTGTGCTGAATAGGTGCTTGGGGAGGCAATCTTCAGCATTTTCTGTATTGGAAAGGTTTAAGCTCTGCAGTAACATTAAAAGAAGAAGCAGTGCTAATCACCCCTCTACAGGAAGAATTAAGGCCTTTTGTCAGAAGGCCAAGAAAGAAATCTAGGAGCCAGATGAATACTGTGTGGCTCTGTGCCAACTTTGCCTGCCAGAACCCTGAGATCACCCGTTTTACTCTGCTGGAGACAAGCTGCTAGTACAGGGAATAGTGGGGAGTTTGGAGTTTCTTTCCCTCTTCAGTGTTTAAAGGAGCTACTAGCTCCTTTATTTAAAGGAAGTACTAGCTAGATAAGCCAAGGATTCGCCTGTACCCAAGATCTGCTCCTCTGTTTTCCCTTCGGACATCTTCATTTGATTCTTTTAGGCTTCATCCCACCCTATTTTTCCTAACACTTGCGCTACGACAATCACATTTGCTGTCTCTCTGCTCAGACACGATGTTAATTTCAACGACATGTTCATGTTTACACAATTTTAGCTCTGCACCAGCCGTAATTAAATTTTTTCATTATGTTGATCGTGTATTTTACAATATCTGCAGGCTTTCTGTATGAGTTTTAAATGGTATTTTTTGTTTGCAACAGAACTTGACGAAGACATCCAGGCTTCTGTAAGATAACCTCAGCTCCATGCACTAAAACCTCAGGGAATATCAATAAGATTGACCGTCAAATTACAAATTTAGTGAAGAATAGCATCATACCCACAGCATTAAATCAAGCAATTTCTTTCTGTATTATTGGTTTGCACAAAACATAAATAAACCAAACTAAAAATTAAAACAAGAAACAAAGGAAAAAATAGAATACGACTAACAGCTCATTTTGACTGAAGTCAAGGGTGAACACCATGATGGGATTCCAAGGGCTTTTCCCTCCAACATGCAGACAGGATTAAAGAAGAATGCTGTTCTGTTTAAAAGTTAGGCTGGTCAGCTGCTGAAATACTGATGTCTCATACTTTCACTACATTTTGCAGATACGTATAGGAAATTAGATCGCCAAGCACTGCCCACCTTTAGACCACTTTGGGAAGCTGGTTGTGGACCTCTGTGACATACGGGAGTTTATGACTGGCACTGACCTTACTCAGTTCTGCAGCACCCAGTTCCTTAATTTGCTGTCAAACAAAGCTGGAAACAAACCATAACATGTGTTGTGTGTTATGAGATGCTAGGGAAAAGAGGAGAGTATTCTTACGGCATATTGTTATGTGGCAGTCTTTGGCTAGCAGAACAGTCTGTAAGGAGCATTGGTGCTGAGAAGTTTTATGACACCAATTTTTACTTCTCTCCTCAAATGTCATGCTTATAGATCATGCATTTGCCATCAAAATTATCTGTCCAGCAGAGAAATATTCTACTAGATAATTACTGCTTGCAGAAAGTGCAACACTTGTGTCTGGAATGGGAAACAACTGAATTACATTTTCATGGCACCAAAAAAGTGAAAATTGATCTCAAAATTCTTGCTGCATGAAGAATGGACAATCTCATGCACTGTTTGTAGTATTTATTTATTATTCTTTTTTCTTACAAAAACACTAAAACTTTTCCTTCTGACAGGCCCCTCTGAAGTGAACTAGGCTCTTGGCACTGCAGCCAGTGGCAGCCGGTTGCCAGCTTCTCCTACCTCTTTGTGTTGCTAATGGGGCTTAAAATGAACAGGGCTTTTCTTTGTGTTTCAACAGTAGCTTCACACTCATTTTGTTTCAGAAGCCTGAGGATTTTTTTTTAATGCTAATCACCAGAAGTTAAATTCACCTGTGCTATTTCTTTACCTTAAGTAATAATTTTATGGCAGGCATAAATCCACCCTGTGTGCTCTTCTAAGGCTGACAGTTACTGGAGGGACCTCTGTGAATACTCTGGAAGTAGTTTTAGTTTGCTGTTAGTTAAGCTTGACTTATAATGGTACTCTTGTGAAAGAAGCTGTGTTTTGTACGAACTGGTTTTTGTTGTGTGTCAAATACTTGGAATTTATGCAGCAGAGACTTTTCATTTTGTATATAATAGAAAAGTAGCAATTTGACCTGTTAGACAATATAGATTTACTTTCTTAGTATCTGTGTAGGCTGCAGTAAAGGTGCAGGTTTTTTCTAGGTAATTTTTGGATTGAACAGGGACCAAATCAGTAAGATTCCATGGAAATTTAACACCTAATAGGTTTGAATGGTGAGTTACATCTCTGTTGCAGCTCTTTCTGTGTTTTTCTAAGAGTTCTATAGAAAACTTGTAACTACCTATTAAACTCTACAGGAATTTCCTGTAAATACTGGTTTTTGAACTGTTGAGACTGGAAGTAGGTAGCCCTGCAACTTAGTAAACACCATCCATTTCATAGATTACTAAAAGTTACCATTTATTCTGCCTTACATAGCTGTCATTCCTCTGGGACCACAAGGCAGTTCAAAACCTGAGTTCCATTATGATGTTGTACTTTACCCATCACCACTGCTGTTAACAAGGGAAATTCATTGCAACTTTACCCTGGTAGAAAGGGGAAGTGGGATCTTAATTTTTAACTCAGCATCAGCAACATAGTCCACGCTATATGGTGAAACTGCTCCACTGCAGCATTAGGAACTGTTTATGGGTTAGCAAATTAATGTATTATTGGAATAGTAGGTTTTAATACATACTGTGGTGTAAGTGCTGGAGCTATGTCTGCCTGTCAACTGCAGAAGGAATTCCGACTGTAGATTTAGGGATTCCAGTCCTGTGATTGACACTCAGTTGGCACGATTTGGGTATTGTAGCAACCTCCATGAATCACCGTCTTTGTCTTTCTGTGTGTTGTTTATATAAAAAATACTGCTAGAGTGGTGCCTGCCCTTCCAGTCTTTACCACAGTGAAAAAAACATCTGCAAAAGTGGTCCCACCAGCTTCAGTGTGAGTCACAAGGGAGGGACCATCTCTTTTTGTACTGGGTTCTCCATGTTCAAACTGCCTTGTGTAATGTGTCTGTCACTGAGGTTTGTGAAAATTGTGCTGCTTTAATAAAGAAAAAGCTTAGTTTGGCAACAGTACAGAAAATAAGGGAATATAACTTAAAACAATCCTTCCCAAATGTGTTTCTCTAAAAGAATTTGAGGAGCTGTTGTGCTTGTACAAATTACTACTGTCTGGTTTGTCTTCCTCTTTGTGCTCAGCAGGTCATGCTGCATGTGCCACTGAGAACGAGGTGGCTCAGGAGATAGTAAGCATCAGGGTGATTGTCTTCGCCCATCTTCACCAACATCTTCTCGGTTTGGAGAAGGAAAGCTCAAGTTTATATGTTTTCACCAGGCTCTAAACCAGAACCACCAAACAAGCAAAAGGGTGCAATCCATGTAGTGAGGATCTGCTTTGGCAGGTAAACATGAAGAAGGTGATGCTGAAATTGGCTCTTTCTGTATATAAATATAGAAAGACATAGTGCTGTGCAGAAGAATAACTGCAGTGCTAGTCCTTTGGACTTACAGCTTTTGGTCAAACTATTTGTTATGGTTTGAAAATGACCACAATTTTCAGATGTAGAGAGTTGTGCTTTCATGAGGAAAAATGTTCATTTTGCTTTAAGAGAATTCTGCCAGTGACCTGTCCTGGGAGGGGTGGGCACTAGGTGACACTATAAAAGAGGGCCCTTTTCTCTTTTGGGAGCTTTGCCCCAGCGCATCCACGTGGGGAGGTGAGATGAAACAGGGGCAGCCACTGCTGTGACCCCCCTACCCTCCCAGAAGCACAGGGTGAGCAGCGGCTGCCCTCCACCCTGGGCCCCTCTTCTGCCTGGGGAAGGTGGGCTGAGAAGCAAGAACTTAGTGCCAATTCACCCCTACCATGGGGCAATCATATAGTGACATGTGGTGAGCTGAAAAATACTTCCCTGGGAGGAAAGGAGTAGAGAGAGAGACAGGAGGGTAATGCAACTCTCTTGATCATGTTTGTGGCATGGGGGTGGCCCCTGCTGATGCCAGACATCTCATGCTTGCCGTGTGGCAAGCTGCCATCTTTGAGCCATTGTGCAGGAGACAGACTGTCATTTCTTCCAGTGAAAAAAGCTAGGGTGCTCAAGTATTGGGGAGAGAAGAAGCCTCAGGAAAGGCATCTGAGAATTCCTTCGTGCTTAGCTGAACTGTCTGTTCTGAAGGAAGCAGGACTCGAGAATCCTTAGACCTTGGGCAAGAAAGGAGACTGGATTCTTTTTTGAAGGCATGTGAACTGCATCAAGGGATGTTCAAGCTCTGAGGAATCAGGCCTGTCCAATCAGCATATTGCTGCACAAGCTATGCTGAAGAATTGACGAGTTTGCCAGTCTGGAACGGCCAAGGGTTTGGCATCTGCAGACCAGGATGTATGACTCGTGGGCGACCTGGACGGTCTCTCAGAACAAATAGAAGAGAGGGTGGTTGATACCCTCTCTGCTTTTCCCAAGTCTCTAATATAAAAACCCAAGGACCAATACAGTAGTAGTCTCCCATTGTATTTTTCTCAGAATATGTGATGGCATTTGTGACAGAGTTTCTGGTTTGTGTGCACTAACTTGCTCAACCTTTTTCTTTCTTCTGTCTGTCTATAGTTACAGATTTAATAAACCCCTTTCATTTTCCCTAAGCTATCCATTGTCTGGCCAATTCCATACGAAATCACAATGAGATCTAGCTGCTTTTTCTTTTTTTTAATTGTGATCTTGAACCCACCACAAAATGATTCTGAAAAATCTTGGAAAAAGCAGTTTCTTTGTTTTAACCTGCTTGACTATTGTTTGGTGCTGAAACTTCTGTGCAAGAGAAAAGGTGCTTTTTAACAGTTTCCCTAGGGGAAGATAATCTACCACAGTGTCAAACAATGCACAAGGAGGAGAACAAGGAGAGAAAGACTGACTCGTCACTATGACCAAGCAGTACAAGACTGACTAGCAATAAATGTCTTATTTAATTTTCTCAGGTGTTATTTGTAATAGTTCACGCATTTGTTCAAAATGGAACATTACCGTTTCTTAAAGCCACTGCAACTAAGTGGTATTGGCCTGGAAAGGAAGAACAGCCTTTAAAACATTTAAGTTTTGTATAGGGCAATAAAATATATGTTGACTTCATTAAGACAAAACAGAGGAGCTGAATTACTATCTTGAGTATTACATTAAATGTCTTCATAAGCCAATACAGCTTTTTAAAAGTTAGTGATTCTGATATATGGCAACATAGATAGTACTGCAAAGCCAAAGGCAGCACTTAAAAGATCATCATCTTACTGGCGAAAAAATGCTGTGGCTATCAAAAACCCTCTGAAATGCTTGTACGTCTTCCTCTGGATGAAGAGTATTTAGTCATTCCTAGGAACTTGAACATTTGTAATCTTGTTTAAAAATGTAGTCTTTTGACAGTAGACTAATATTGCAGACAGTAGAGCTAAGTCATAGGAGTTAATAAATGAAGTGTAAGGATGAAGATCATATGTGTAGGTGAAAAAAATGTATTTCAGATCACAACTGCAGAACCTGAAAAGACATTTAAATCTTCCTGTCAGTGCTGCAAAAAAAGTCACCTATGTATTCTTATGCAGAGTTAGATGTATGCGTGCATTGCCCTTACTTCGAGCATTTCAGGCCAGCTGTCCTATGGGAAGTTAAATATTAATCCCAGCATTATACACCATGCAAACCACCTCCACACTTCACACTTTCATTTGTGGTGTTAACACAAAGGACAAAGATGTGAGTAATGTGGTGACTGTACCCGAACCAAGTGTTTCCCTTTGAGGGAAATACTAATGTATCTTACTGCTGAGAAGTCTGGTGCGGCCACAGCTCTGTTTTTTCCAGCAGCTCTTTCGTCCTAACCTCAGTGTGAAACTGGTAAGAGAAACACTTGGCTCATGCAATTTTATCTGTGTGGGGGTGTCAGCTATATCTGCTGCATCAGTTATAGTTGTTAAAATAATGGAGATAGCTGTGATAGGTAAGCTGCAGTTTGTGAGAAATAATCATGGGTTGGGAAGATTTTTATTAAAGATTAATAGATTAATAGATTAGTAGATTAATAAAATGTTAGATGAGTCTTTAGCATTGTTAAGTGAACTTGCTATTCTATAAATATATAAGCATTCTTTTTGCGAGACCAACAGACCATTTGAAAGAGCCTTGAGTCAGAAAGCAAGGTAAGATGAAGTGGCTTGAGATAATCATTGGAAGGAATTTCACAAACAAATGTTCTTTTTCACATATATCTGTTAAAAATAAGTCTGTTTCGGTGGTAATTCTGTGATTTGCACAGACAAACGGAGAGAACACCGTACAAGTTTTAAAGTGCTAGCTTGATACATTTTTCAAGCCTCAATTCATGCAATTAGATAATGGTTCTCATTTTATAGCAAAAATTGGGCAAGATTGGGCAACACAGGAGGCAATTACCCAGATTTTTCACACACTCTATTATTCACAGGGTAACAGAATTGTAGAAGGAGCTAATGGCCTACTGAAGTGTTTTCTCAAACCTTGTGAGCCACAGTGGCCAAGACAGCTGCCTGACGCGGTAACCACAGTGAATAGCTGATGGGGGCTAAATGGATGCCTGAAACTCATGGCTTTTTGCCCAAAAGCTCTCACTATCATGCCAGCTCCTTCTGGTCCTTACCCCACCCCCACTCCAGCAATTCATCTAATTTTCCAGGGCAGCCAGTTAACACTGACAAACAAATTCATCTGGAAGGCAATACATGCCCATGGCAATGAACACAAAATCGATACTCCTGGATTATTCCATCATTCTAATCCTTCTTTACTCCAGACAGGCAAGCTCTGTTTTTTTTTTTTTTTTATTAGTGTTGCAAGAGAACTTGAAGGGACATCAAGAATAACATGAATGGATGATAAGTTAGAGATCTAAATTTCAAGATGATATATACTTTGATCTGAAACTGTTAAACTATCCACACAATTAATCTCCAATCTTGGCTAATGGGAGCAGGGTATGAAAAGATCAATCCACAATCCTGACTGGAGGAATTAGAGAAAAGACATAGTTCTTAAGAGAAAACGGTCTATGAGAGGAACATCCCCAGCAGAAAATTTCGCCCTCTACACATGAGAAGACAAGTTGCTGGTTTTGTGTTATTTATAGTTGTTCCACATACATATGGGCCAGACGTAACTGTAAGAGTTACCTCCCTAGGAGTTTGGACTTGTGGCCCATTCGGTGTAAACATACCTCCCCATTGGGAGAGGTAAAGTAGATTCAATATTATTGTGGAAGAGCTAACCAGGAGGTATACATAAATAAAAAGAGGTCAGACCTCTTGCAACGGCAACACTGGATTAGCCTCTAAACCTGCCTCCGAGAAGATCAGTTGAAAACCTGCAGCTGCAAGCAACTCATGGAAAGCTGTCATGGAAATGTGGAGGTTCAAGCTATACTGAACCTCATAAGAGCGAAGGAAAAATAGACCTCCGTTATGGTCATCTATATTCCCAAAGATCAATGCTATTATGATACTGACCTGGAAGTCCATACTCTTCCTGGACAAAAGTATTCATTATTCCTGGGATAGAGGAGTAGACACATGAAAATTCAAACAGGTAAAACCATCCAAACTAAGAATTTACAGAAATGAATTATGTTAATATTGACAATATTACTAACAGGGAAGGGGGTAGAAGGATACTTTAAAGAATTACGGGAGAAAGGTGGGAACAAAACTCCCATATAACAAAGATGCATAGGATAACTGGAGTGTTAAATATGAGCAATTGCTGGATTTGTAACCATTTACCCACAAAGGCCTTGGAACCCATAGATCACCCAGTAAAGTGTGAAGGACACAAGGATTTTGAAAGTAAGAGTAATAGGTTTTGGAAATCAATTAACCTCAAGTATCAGCAAGATTTATCTCTTAGAGATGTCATCACGAGGTATGGCTTCACCTGTATTCAAAGGTGTCAAAATGAGTCAGAACAAAACTGTGAAAAGGTCAAAACAATAAATGTAGGGATTACAAAAGGGTGTTCTTCCCAGAGTGAGTAGCCAGCTGGACTTAAATTCAACTTAGAATTATTAGAGGTGTTTAAAAAATCCCCAAAGCCTTTAACGAGATAATCTGTCCCAAAATCTGGAGAGATAGGCTTACTTTGGATGTGTAACAATAGGGCTTTAAAAATGTTGGCCCTTAGGATGGAAGGAAATTTATACCTTAGGGATGGTAGTTCCAAATATTAAAGTGATTGACAAAATGTCTGAAAAAGGAATCTGGAAAAAAAAGGACAAGAAGACAAGTTGAAAACACCCTGATAATTTGACCAATAGGCTTTCACAGCTTTTTTGGGTGGTTTCTAGCTTGACTGAGAGTGAGTGAACTAGAAAAAGCTATTGTTAGTATTTCTACTTTCATTGAACAGATGGAAAGCTGAATGGGAGGTGCTTCAGAAGCTTTACAGGTTGAGGTAACAAGCCCTTCTCAGATAGTGATTCATATAATCATAGAATCATTAGGGATTGGAAGGGACATTGAAAGATCATCTAAGTCCAATCCTACTACCACAGCAGCATCACCTCGACCAAGTTGCACAGGAACACATCCAGATGGGTTTTAAACATCTAAAGGAAGGAGACTCCACAACCCCCATGGGCAGCCTGTTCTGATGCTCTGTCACCCTCACTGTGAAGAAGTTGCTTCTCATATTTATATGGAACCTCCTATGTAGACATTAATGAGGTAGACATTAATGAGGTCACCCCTCAGTCTCCTCCAAGCTAAAGAGACCCAGCTCCCTCAGCCTTTCCTCATAAAGGAGGTGTTCCACTTCATCATCCTCGTTGCTCTACGCTGGACTGCTTGAATCCTTTTGAAATTAATGAGTTTCCTTCAAAATAAGGTCTAAAATTTTATGCTGTTGGGACAAACAGGGAGTTCAGGTCTGAAGCAGTCCAGGCTGTTTCACTCAGGGCTGTTCTGTTTTGGGGGTTTGCGGCGCAGGACCCCAAGTAGGCAAATCATCACAAATACCTGTAATTATTAGTAGGAGTCCATACACTCCTGTGTTACTAATCCTGCTGAAAGACCAAACTCTGGTTCTTCCCCTTTCTTCTGGGATGGCTGAAAACATACTTTCTGTATTTACCAGGTGCAGTAACACAAGTGAAGAACCTGCTCATCTTCTCAGTGAGTGGTGTTCCTGCAGCGTTTGGTGCTGCAGGATCCTATTCACAGGTCTGAGTTTTAGGTGCAGCCACAGGTCAAACCCAATGTAAAGGTCATTGTGGCAGCAGTACTTGTTACAGCAGCCAAACATGGCTTTAAACTTAAGTTTCACTTAATATTTGATGAAAGAAGAGAGACATTGACAAAATCCCACAAATAGCGATCCATTCCATCTGTGTCCTGTCCAGGTTTTTGAGGCCCTACATCTTTTTGAGGGGTATAAATACATTTTTATATAAGATCTTGGTTTCACAACTGTAGTTTGAAATTCCAGCTTTGTTTTGGCCTCCATGGTACGATGCCTTGTAGCTTGTTCAGGGGTCAGGATTGGCTTTGGCTCAGTGTTCTTCATGTTGGAGATGGTTTTCTTTTGGCTGCCTGTTTCCTTCTGCCTGAAGATTGGACATCTGCTTACTCTGCAGTGGGGTTTCTGCTTTGATCTACTGATTCCCATTAAGGGCCTGTTGACTTTAATAAAAGGACTATTACACTGATCCTTTGAAACTGCTGATGAAATACTCTCCTGTCACATGGATGAGTAGTACTGAAGATGTGAGATTGTCCTAGAGCCAGCTGAGGTATCAGCCAGTAGATGTGGAGGTACCGTCTTGCTAAGTACTTTTGTTTTCTCAACTCAGGTTCATCTGTGCCCTTCTGGAGTATGTTCATACAGCTAAATACTCTTTGGATGTGAAGTCTTTGAGTCCTGTTGACTTGATGGAGCTAAGCCATCAAACATCAGCACTGGTACTGGCATCTGCTGTCTCTGGATGTGCCCCATAACCACCATCCCTGGATGAGTTTAAAAGATACTTAGATGTTGGGGGATCTGTTTTAGGGGTGAACCTGTAGAGTAGGGTTGATGGTTGGACTCAATGATCTCAAGGGTCCTTTCCAACCTGAATGAGTCTATGATTTGGCTGATGGGCTTAAAAGCCATTAGCTGGGCCAGTGTCATCAGCTGCCTTTAACAAGCCACTGCCTTTTCACCTGTTAACCTAGTGTTGGTCTCAGCGTTTTGACTAGCAAAGCAGTGAGTTGTTTCATGACAAAGCTAACATCCGAGGTGTTGAAAGCAGCACAGATGAAACATTGTGTGCTTTCCTGCTTTCAGTTTGTACTGCTCCAGCTTCTGCCATTATTTTAGTTACGTGTCTTCTAGATCGGAGAGCCCTAAATGCTTGCTGCTTCCCCATGAAGGACCATGAGAACCATCAACAAGTAACTCTTAGATCTTCAAATAAAGATCTAAATAGACTGCTCTTAAGCCTCCCAGTCCATGGTATCTGTTCCCACCCTTGAAAGCAGTTTCATTTCCACAACTTTTAAATTATTTGGGTAATAATTCCAGATGTGGGATTCAAACACACTGGGATGGACACAAAATACTTGTAATTCTGTGTTTTCTATCTTTTAAATTGCTTTAGTAGTTGGATTAATTTGAAAATACCTTTCTCCACAATTCCTTAGCATGTCGCCAATGACCTCCTCTCAGTGTAAAGTAATTACCTCGGAGGTCAGTGAAGTTACACTGAAGCCAGCGGAGATGCACAGATCCATTACACTGCAAGCCTGGTCCACATCTACAGTTCTTTTGGCTTTAATGGATATCCGGCATTTAGAGCAGTCAGGAGATGACTGAAAAAACAATTGAAGGAAAAAAAAAAACCCTTTAATCTCCTAAAAGGAGTGGGTTGCTTGGAAGGTTCTTCTCTCTTCTTTATTATGTTTCATTCATGACAGTAATTGAGGGTGTAATTAAATGTAAATTCTAGATGCAGTCAGGTACTCCTAGATGGAAACACAATGGCGATGCCTAAGGAGAAGGAATGATTTAGAAAAGGAAGTTGATGGGAATCCTGGCACAAAATCAGACCCATATGTTATTTTTCACAACTGTTTTCCTCCAGCCGTTTCCAAGATACGAGGAGCACACGGCGCAGCAGGGCGCAGTGTTTGTGCAGCCAGAGGGTCACAGTGGAGCAGGAGCTGCCTGTGTGCACTCGGTGATTCTCTGGTCCTGCCTCTAGTGCCTCTGAGGCTGCTGAAATCAGTGGAAAGAGTTCCCCTGAATCCCAGCTGGCTCTGGCTCTGAGCTGGACAGGTCTGCACCGACAGCCTTGCTTTAGTGTTGTAAGGAAGGTTGGAGCCTTCAGTGGTTTGTGCGGGAAAAGGTTACCTTCTGTGAGCATGGGAGTTAGGAAACCAGGCAGGCTTGGAAGCATCTTAGCTCCTTACTGTCTCCTAGTAGCAGCTTATTTTAGTTTCACTGGCAAGTGATTGTGTTTGGGCGCTGTCTAGGCTTGCTTGGGATCTCTGATTCCATCAGCAAGCAAGCCGTGAGTGGTTCCTCACTTGAAGCACCTCACCCACATAGGACTAGCAGTGGCTCGTTTGGTGGCTGAATCCCAACTGCTGGAAAAGCAACCTTCTGTCAGTAGGGATGCAGTGGGTTGTGTGCAAGACAACAATAATTACCCTGGTATCAGTCTGAGCTTTTCCCTCCACTAGTGTGTTTGGTTCTGGAGCTGTACTGGGAACCCCCAAACCCCGACTCCATTTGTTTGTAAGGGTTGTCCTCTAAGTCTGTCTGGTGCTGTAGAAGCTTGTGCGTCTTGCAATTCCTTCCTAAGATGCTGCGCCAGCTTCGTGCACATCTGCCGATCAAAGGGCCCTTTGTAAGCCTGTACAGACTTGTGTGCTGGTGTAGCAGAGGCTCCTACTTTCCTTTTATCCTCTGACACGGGATGCCTGGTGTGATAACACACCCGAGAGCGTCATGCAAAGGTTATGGCCTAACATACCGGCTTTAACAAAGACCGTGAATAACTCATTCTCACTGTAAAGCTGCCAAAGCTTTGCCTCCAAAAGCTACAAATACTGATGCTGGAAGAAAAGCTTCCTCCTTTCCAGTCTGTGTCTCTGTGAAGTGAAAAAGATGGATTATTCCATGTCATAGCCCTTAGCTGTTCCAATTGTTTTACCCATGGATCTTCAAAACGTGCTATCGCTTGGTGCTTATCTCATCTTCTTCTCTCCACAACAGTCAGAATGGGACCTGCACGGTGTCCAGGCGCCAGAACACCATCCAAGAGCTTCTGCAAAACTGTTCGGATTGCCTGATGCAAGCTGAGCTCATCGTGCAACCTGTGAGTGCTTCCTTTCTCCTTACCCAAAGTGATGATGAGGGTTACAGGGAATGAATGCTGCATCTTTGCCTGGCTTCGCAGGCTCTGCTTTTTCACCTCTCTTCTTCCAGCTGTTCGTGTGAGTAACTGGGAGTGGAATAGCAGACCACCTCCTCCTCAGTCAGAGGAGGTGCAGGGCGGTGAGTGCATCCTGCGGTTGGGGCTTCTCAGATGCAAAACCCATTTGCAGTTCAGGCAGTAGATGTGATTTAATGCACTTCTGGACCCTCTGTGGACAGAAAATTCTTTCAGGAGTGAACCCTGTGGTTTGAGGCTCATTTCCTTTACAGAGATAGAACACGTGTGAGTGTGTTTGTATAAAAATCTATGCCAGAGTAAACACTGCCTCTTGTTAGGGATTAATATTATTCCAGTGAAGTTAAAAGAAAGTGATGTTTAGTTCCAGCTTGGTGCCATGACATGCACTGCTTGCTTAGGTTTCTTTTCTTTTCTAAGGACAAAGTAATGGTGTCCCTCAGTGTTTTATTTGCAAAATAAAGCCACAGCTGGGTTGTGTTTTGTTCAGCATGGCTGTGTCAGTGTGGGATGAGATCAAAAAGCCAGCTCTTCCTGCCTGAAGCACCGTGACACTGCTGGTCTCCTGCCCTGGGAGGGTGAATTCCATGGAGAACTTGCTTAGACAGGGTGATAAAGTGGAATGAAAATGTGGCTGGTCCTGGGTAGACAGGGTGCAGCCTGTATTTTCATAGGAGAGGAAGGATTTAGAAGCTCATGGAAACCTGTGTAAAAACAGGAGCAAGATCCACCGGCTCCCACTAGGAGTTTTACTTCTCCTCCTCTAAGCACAAATGCTTAAGGTCTTAAAAAAAAAATAACACACAGTGTGAAGCCCTGGCCCTGCTGAAATAGACTTTAGTCAAGATGTGCTGCTCCTTCTGGAGAGGTTTGGTTGATGTTTTGTTTTAACAATTTTCTTCTGTATTTCTAATAAGGGCTTTCTGATGACTCTGGATCCTCTGTTCATTGGTCTTCTGCAAGTTAAAACTGGCTATCAGAGACCTTGCAGTTGAAAGCTCTCATGTTTCTTAAAAGCCACCAGCCTTCATAACATCCCTTTTATGGGATGAGGCTGATGAGTGTTTAATCTCCCATCATTTCTTGTTTTGTTTTGTTTTAGGAACTGAAATATGGAGATGGTGTCCAGATTAGAGGGAACAGAGATCTGGAAGAGTGTTTTGCACAGGCAAATGACCAAATGGATATCCTGGACGGGCTGATCAGAGAAATGAGGCAGATGGGCCAGCCCTGCGATATGTACCAGAAGAGGTGCTGCCAGGGAAGGGTTGGGAGAGGGCACGTGGCTAATAAAAGTTTGTGCTCACCTTGCCTGGTGTTGCAGGATGTGACACAAATTGAGGTGGAACGAAATCTGTTTGGGGCATGCTAACATGGAGAGGGGCTTGCGGTAATACATTTCAGAGAATCACAGAACGTTAGGGACTGGAAGGGACCTTGAAAGAACCCAGTCCCCCCACCACCACAGCAGGATCACCTAGATCAAGTTGCACAGGAACACATCCAGGCGGGTTTTAAACATCTCCAGAGAAGGAGACTCCACAACACCCCTGGGCAGCCCCTTGCAGTGCTCTGTCAACCTCACTGGGAAGATGTTCCTTCTCATATTTATATGGAACCTCCTGTGTTCCAGCTTACACACATTGCCCCTTGTCCTATCACCAGATGACATTGAGAAGAGCCTGGCTCCATCCTCCTGACACCCACCCCTCACATAT